>PVJH01010310.1:0-73495 GCA_004026705.1 Nesogale talazaci | reverse complement strand
TTGGTAAGGTAGAGAGGGTCATCAAAAAAAAGGAAGACCTTCAAGGAGAACTATTGATATAATGGCTATAACAGCCAGACATTTATGTGCACCAAGATAATTCATTAAAACACTGAAAAGTGTACCTATAGACTGAGGTTAAAAAGGTAGTAATGACATGCTGAACAAGGTACTAATTGCTAAAATTTCAGCAAGAAAATTATAAATAAACAATTAGGAAGGAGGCAGAAGACATTAGCAGACATCTGAAGCACCTAGTAGATACTTGAAGCAATTGCTTGTGATCATCTGCTATCACAAAAATGAAAATCAAGACAGATATGAAATATACCACCCCAGCATTAATAGAAAAATTAAGCTAACAAACAGGAAACAACAAATTGTGGCTAGGGAGTTGATAGATTAGAACCTCCCTACACCGCTGGAAGACCTGTAAAATGGTGTCAGCATTGTGTGAAACAGTGTGTGCTTTCCATATTAAAAATGCAAATAAAAGTATGGTATGGCTGAGCAATTCCACTAACAGGTATCCTTGTAATGGACACATTGAATTCATAGACAATATTCATGAAAATGGGGTCTATGAGGAAAATTTGTAATTTAGGATCAGAATACAATTTAGAATCAGAAATGTTCAGGATACATATCTGGTCAGGACAGCTTCTTCTCAGTTGTGTCTTCAAGCACATCTCTCTTTCATCCTTAGCCTCTCAGTCACATAATGCCTTGGCCTCTGCCCTGCACTGGCAGATGTTACAAAGTTCCTTTACTGCTGCAGATCAATGCCAAAGGGACACCCTCACTGTACCACCAGCTTCAGCCCAAAAGCGCTGGGGTCTATCTAGCTCTGAAGAGTCTGGATCTATCTTCCTTAAGTAAGTAAAGTGCCTGGAGGCCACCCACTTTACAAGTGAGCCTCCTGTCCAAATGTCCTCCACTTTGCTTGCTCAATGAGCCAGGAAACCTATGGCTCTCCTCTGACTTACACTCTTGGTTCTAGTGCTTCTGTTGCAACCACTTTTCTGTCCTTTCACTACAGCTTCTCCAACAGCTTCTTCTGGAAGGAGAAGGTTCAGTACAGGAATGTCAGAATTCAAAGGACGCACTGCACAATTGGTCTTCTTTCTTTATCATCACGAGATCCCTCATTTGCTCTTCTTAGAAAGCTCATTTCATACCAGCAGGATGGCAAAACTGACCAATCCCCATATGAGCATTTCATACACACTCTTTGTCCCAATCAGTTTATAGAATAGTGCTGGCTTGTGTGTTGCCGAGATGCTGGAAGCTGTGCCGCCAGTATTTAAAAGACACAGTAGGGTAATTAATGATGGATAGATTCCTGCAGTGTTTCCAGGCTATTTGCAAACTCAAAAAAAAGGAATAGACTATCCGTTTTTGAAGGATCAGCCATGGAAAACCTTTTGAATCCCAGCAGAATATTGCCAGACCTAGTGCTGAAAGATGAGGTGCTCAGTTTGGAAGGCACTCAAACTATGAGTGGGAAAGACTGGCCTCCTGAAAGTAGAAGAGTCGGCTTTAATGATGGGGAGGGAGGAAAACTTTTAGGACTTTCGTTTGTTGATGGAGTACAACTCAAAATGAGAAGAACACCTGCAAACATCCAGTAATAACCACAACATGGAATGTATGAAGTATGAATCGAGGAAATAAGGGAAGTAGTCAAAATGAAATGGGATGCATTAAGTTCCATATCCCGGCCATTAGTCAGCTGAAATGGTATTGACGTTTTGAATTAGATAATCATGACTTTCCGTACTGGGAATGACAAATTCCAGATCAAGGTCAACACATTCATCATCAAAAAGAACCTTTTAAGAACTGTCTTGAAGTATGGAGAAGTTTGTGGTTAAGTCATCCCATCTATACACCTACAAGCACATCCAATTAGAACAACTATTATTGAAATTTAGCAACCATCCAATAAACCTAAGGATGAAGAAGTTGAAGAATTCCACTAACTTCCTCACTCTGAAGTTGATCCCACATGCAATCAAGGCACATTGATTATTATGGTGATTAGATTGTAAAGGTGGAAAACCAAGGGGAAGTGTCAGTAGTTGGAAAATGTGGCTTGGTGGTGATAGAATGAAGCTGGGGATTGCACAATAGAATTTTTCAAGGCCAGTGACTTTTAATGCAATTGCATTTTTTTCGGCAACACGTGAAACCTCACCTGGAATGTATTGGAACCAAATAGAGTACATCAGTGGGGAGAGATGATTGAGAAGCTCTTATCATCAACCAAAATACAGCCTAGAGTTAACTGTGTAATAGACTATGGCTTGCACACATGTAAGTTCGGGTTGAAGTTGAAGAAAATGAAAATAAGTTCATAAGGACCAAAGCACAACCTCAAGGATATTATACTTGAATTTACAGAACATTTCAAGAATAGATAGAATAATAATGATAGAAAACATGGAAATCCTTGATGCAAGCAAGATGTCATTTAAAAGTAAAAAAGAGAGAAAAGTCCAAAGTGGATGTCAGAAGAAACTCTGACACTTGCTCTTGATCACAGAGTAGTTAAAGCAAATAGAGGAAATGATGACATAAAAAGGCTGAATGGAAGACTTCAAAGAACAGTGTAAAAAGACAAAAAGACGCATTATAACGAAATATTCAAAGTCCTAGAGTTAGAAAGCCAACAAGAAAGAGCACACTTATGTTAGGCAGGGTTCTCTAGAAAATCAAAACCAGGACACTTATGTAAATATTTATATAGTGGTATAAGTTTATACAGCAAAAAGGAAATATAGCAGCTAATTAGTTCACATAGTAGTACAGAGGGTTAAGTTCAACTCACTTTTTTTGGAACAGTTAATACACGGGAAGTCTTTCAAGTCACATGCGCTGCCAGGTCCAAGGTCAAGGAAGCAGACAGTGGAGTCCTTCCTGGGGCGAGGCAAGCAGAGTCTGCCCACAGGGAGCAAACAGCAGGGTGGGTCACCAATAGACAGTAGCTGAGGAGCTTAGTGAAGCAAGCCTGAATAAGATATCTAAGACAAGGAATGTATGGCGACAGAATCCATCAGCCTCAAGCTCAATGTATGCAGCAGTATGGTGAAGCTTCAATGGACTGGCCTGACTCATAAGTAGTGTAGCTCAGGTTGAGGGAAAGAACTAGCTACACTAGCAACATGAACACTCCAGCACGCTCTGATCACCGGAGAGTAAGTGATGGGAACAGACCTTTTAGAGCCATTTATCTCTTTGCCCTCCAATCAAACTGTGACCTGATTAATTCCACATGTTCCCATCGACCAAGTTGGCACAATAAATCTAACTATCACAACACTCAACATATCTAAAGCTGGAAGAACTGTAGAAACTATTCTAGCTTTGAGTTGCACTATAAAAAGATTCTATGGGCAAAGCGTTAAATAATATAGGAAGTATCAAAAGGAGATGGAAGGAAGACAGTCACTATATCAAAAAGAATTAGTTAACACTCAACCATTTCAGTAGATAGTATATGATCAATAACTGATGGCATTGAAAGAAGTCCAAATTGCCCTTGTGATTGAAGGCACTTGAGATAAATAAGATTCCAGGAATAGCAATAGAAATGGTTCAACAAGGTGACACAGCAGTGGAATCACTCACTCATTTGGCAAATATGCAACAGAATATGCAAATTATTTAGTAATATCACATGCAAATACAATTTGACTGACGATAATTAAATAAGGGCTGAGCCCTGGTGGCGTAGTGGTTGTGTGTGGGACTGCGGCCCAGTGGAATGGAGGTTCAATTCTAGCTCCACAGGAGCAAAGACTGGGCCTCCTACTCCCACCACCAGAGGGCACTGAAGCCCCACCCCCCAAAAAACAAAAAAATAAAAAGATAATTAAATAATGGCCACAGCCACCCATTCATAGGGAGCTGCCAGAAATTTAAGCCAGATTCAGAAGAGGACATGGCATGAGGGACATCATTGTTGAAGTCAGATAGGTTTTGACTGAAAGCAGAGAATAAGAGATGTTTACTTATGTTTTTTGAAGTATGAAAATGCGTGCAACAATATGAATTTTAACAAATGATGGATAAAATTATCAAAAGTGGTAATTCTAGAGCTCTTAATGGTACTCAGGTCGAACCTGTACATAGACCAAGATGCAGTCATTTAACCAGAACAAGATAATACTATGTCACTTAATATCAGGGAAGGTACGTGTCAAGATGGTATCCTCACACTGAATGTACTCAGTCTGTATGATAAGCAGATAATTTGAGAAGCTGGACTATATGAAGAAGAATGTAGACTCAAGATGGGAGGAAGGCTTATTAACATTTTTTTTTATACAGAGATGGCACAGTCTTGCCTGCTGAAAGTGAAGAGGACTTGACGCACTCGATGATGAAGATCAAGGATTCCAGACTTCAGCACAGACTATAACTCATCCTCATAACTGGACCAATAGGTACTATCCTGATAAACAGAGTAGAGTGATGATGCCAAGGATTTCATCTTGCTTGGATCCACGTTTAATACTCATGGAAGCAGCAGGCAAGGGGTTAATGATACATTGCACTGGGAAATCTGTTACATAAGACCTCTTTAAAGTGTTGAAGAATAAGGATGTCACTTTGAGGATTTAAGTGCCCCTGACACGGTCATGGTGTTTCCTCATATACATGTGAAACTTCATATCCATGTGAAACCTGGACACTGAATTAGGAAGGAAGACTGGCAATGAATTGATGCATTTGAATCATGACATTGACAAAAACCACTGAAAGGACCATGGACTGTTCAAAAGAACAAAGCGATCTGCCTTGGAAGTACAGCCAAAATGCTCCTTAGAAGCAAGGCTGGCGAGACTTTGCCTGATGTACTTTGGACGTGTGATGAGGAGAGACCAGCCCCCAGCATTCTTAGTAAAGGAGCAGCGCAAAAAGAGGAAGGCCCCTGGACAGGATGGATTGACACAGACGGTGCAACAACAGAACAACAATTGTGCGGATGGCATAAGACTGGGTGCTGTTTCATTATGAGTCAGAAACAACTCAACACCACCTACCAACAATAATTCCCTTATATGCACGTACTGTGTTTGGCTTATTCACCCAGCCATTGTAGGACACGCATCCGGTGTCTGCTTTTTTTGCTATGGTGGATAATGCTACAATGAAGCATGCGTGTGTCTATTCATATTTATTCTACTAGATCTCTAGAGCATGTACAAAAGAGTGGTATTGCTGAATCAGGAGGTAGTTCTATTACGCATTTCTCAGAAAGCTTTGTGTAATTTTGCACGCGCATGCCATTTCACAGTCCCACCAGCAATAGATAAAAGAGTTCTTGCTTTTTGTTGTCTGTTTGTGTATTTATCTTTATTTTAGGAGGGAAGAAGCATTATATTGTATCTCTAATTTTCATATGCATCTCTGGAACGGCTAATCATTTTCAATATCTTTCCATGTGTCTATTGGTGGCTTAAGTGTCCTCTTTGGTGAAGTGCCTGTTCATGTTCTTTGTTCATTTTTAAATGGGGTTGTTTGTCTTTTTGATGTTGAATTGCTGAGGTTTTAAAACATATTTTAGAGACTCTTATCAGAAATGCCATTCTTGAACTTTTTTTTTTTTTCTCATTCTGCTCTGGAAGATGATCTATGTGCACTGGAGAAAAATGGGCATTGTGTTGCAAATGAGTGGAATGTTTGATGTAGATCCATTAGGGCCCCTTGAGTCATGGCTTTATTTAAGCCTTCAATGTTCTTCATGACCTTTTAAAATAGATATTCTAGGGCTGAGCCCCGGTAGCGTAGTGGTTGAGTGTGGGACTGCGGCCGACAGGCTTGGCGGTTCAAATCCAGCAGCAGCAAGGCTGGGCCTCCCACTCCTACCAGAGGGCAGTGATGCCTAAATAAAAAAAAAAAAATAGATATTCTATAAAAAATGAAGATGATGTATTAAGGCCCAACAATTATTGTGGAGTTATATATTTCTCCTGTCACATTGGCCAGTCAAGGCATTGCATGTATGTGCATATGCCTTTAATTCTTAGTCTTCATGATAGATTGACCCTTAAAAAACTAAAGGATCATTTCATTGGGGACTCTTACAGCTCTTCTTTTCCTTTCCTCTTATAATAAATATTTATTCAAAATCTATTACCACTTATCGGTACTCAGACTACTCAATCTTTTCTATATTTCCATTTAAAAACCATGTTGGTTTATACAAATAAAAAAAGAATACAATTTTAGAATATGTGTCAACATTGAATAGACAAGAAGATTTCAAAAAGTTTGTGGATGGGCTGAGCCCCGGTGGTGGAAGTGGTTGAGTGCAGGACGGCGGCCCGCAGGTTTGGCGGTTCAAATCCAGCGGCGGCTCTCAGGAGCAGCGCTCGGTAGCGCCCACGCCCACCAGAGGCAGTGATGCCCCCTCAAAACAAAACAAAACAAGCAAACAAAAAGTTTGTGGAAACATTGAATTCTAAGGCCATGAGAATTTCTCACACATTCCTTCAAGTCCTCTTAGTGAGAAATAGTTTAGGTAGAAGCAGTTGTACCCATTTTGACAGGATGGATATGAAAACTCCCAGAGGACTGACTAAGGTAACTGAGAAGGCTTTTTTCTAGTGCTCCAGTGGAGACGTGTACGTTCCAGAGGCACCCCCTTTTTAAGGAGTTTTGTGGTAGACATCCCATAAACTGACTGTTGCTGGGAGAAATGAAGAAACCTGTGAATAACACAGGAAGCTAAAATGAGGATAGAACAGTCATCACTGTTTCTCCTTCTCTGTTGAAGCTTCTGATTCTAGCTTCTGTCAGACATTCAAGTAACATCTCTTAAAGTTTCATCCCATCCTTCATTCTGCCATTGTTTTGATGGGTGAAGTGATTTATTGTCAGCAGGTGACTAGGGATTAAATATCACACTCCCTCCTCTGTGTCTCTGAAGTAGGAAGTACGTAGTAGCTAATGAGTTGACATTCATAATTCATTGTTTGTGAAGGAATGAATGAAGGAAAAGACTGTTAACTGGGGACTGTCAGGATGACTGAAGTATAAAGGTAACCTGCAGGTTGTGTCAATGAAGGTTCTTGGGAGAAAGGATGCTCATCCTTGATATGGGAAGGAAAGTGGTGCCAGGGCCTTATAGAACTAAGGCGAGGCTGGGAGGCAAGGATAGGCTAAACAGGAGGAATGGAAAGAATGACAGAAGATTAAAAACAAAAACATAAAATGGGATGTAGAAAAGTGTCTTTTACTGACTCCTCCTGCTCAGGGCAGAGCTGCTGCTGGGACTGCCATAGACTATTCATTAAACCAAACACCTAACATGGTGAACTCCCTCTCTCCTTGTAATTCAACACATCTGACCTTCAGGCCACATGGGGTTGAGGAGGGAATAGGCTTCAGACTGGTGCCTAAAACTGCTCTCTTTACAAGACTATGCCCACGGTGGAGAGGCGAATCCTGGATGTTACAAAGAATCGACCCACTTGGCTACCAACAGAAAGATGACTATTGAAGCCCACCTAGATTTGTCTCGAGGAAAGGCTTGGGGAATCTATACAAGCATTTAGCTGTTTAAAATCCATCTGTGTTTTGCTATGAATCAGAATTGACACAAAGTCAACTGGGCAATTCTCTATGAGAATATTGTCTTATCAAAAAGATAATAGATGCTGGTCATCTAAAAAAAAAAGACCTAGGTGGTCTAGAGGTTAGTGTGAGTATAACAAGTATTGAGGGAAAACTGAGCAGGTGGTAGGAGTAGGTACATTGATGTGTATACTTTTCTAGTGTAGTCCTGTTTCTGATAAATGTATGAATGCAAAATAATACGAAATACTATATCACCATGTCAGTTGTTGCTCATAGGGGCCATTGAACTGGTTCCAACTCATTGGCACCTTATGTACCACAGAAGGAAACACTGCCCATTTCTGCACCATCCTCACAATTGTTACATTTGAGCCCATTGTTGCAGCCACTGTGCCAATTCATCATGTGAAGAGTCTTCCTCTTCTTTTCGATACCTCTCTACCTTACCAAGCTTGGTGCTTCCCCCCAAGGACGGTCCCTTCTGATAACATGTCCAAAATATATGAGATGAAGTCTCACCATCTCTCCTCTAACTCCTGTTGTACTTCTTCCAAGACAGTACAAGATAAGGCTTGTTTGTTCTTCAATATTCTTTGTCAATTCATCTGCAGTCTTCCTTGTTCGTTGTCAAGCTTTCACATACTCTTTAGGCAATTGAAAATGTGACTGGCTTGGTTCAGACACACCATCATCCTCAACAGGACATCTTTGCTTTTTAACACTGTAAACAGAAGGTTTGCCCAATGTGATAATTTCTTCGATTTCTTGACTGCTGCTTCTATGAGCATTGAGTGTGGGTCCCAAGAGAAAATAAAATCCTTGATAGCTTCAAACTTTTCTTTGCTTATCATGATGCAGTTTATTGGTCCGGTTACAACGATTTTTATTTTCTTTTTACCCTGCATTGTAATCCATATTGAAGACTTTGATCTTCATCAGCAACTGTCTCAAATCCTCTTGACTTTCAGCAAGCAAGGTTGTGTCGTCTGCATATTTCAGATTGCTAATGAGACTTTCTCAAATCCTGATAATCATGCTCTTTATTATATAGCACAGCTCCTCAGATTTGTTCAGCGTGTAGTCTCAGGGACTTGTTTTAATTTTCTTCATCTTCCTCTTAAACTTGCATAGGAGCAATTGGTGGTCTGTTCCACAATTGGGTGCTGGTGTTGTCTTAGCTGGTGGTGTTGAGCTTCTCCATGATCTCTCATCTAACTTACTCAATTACATTCCTTTGTCTTTCATCGGGTGAAGTTTGTGTATATGAGTTGTGCTAATAACATATTAATTAGTTAATGTTCTCTATTATCTCTACTTCCTACTCTTCATGGCCATGACTCCATAGATCTCACAGACAGTATTCACGATTAAAGGGTTTAGTAAGGAAGTTCACAGTTGTAAGGCCAGTGAGATGTTTGCCCAGGATAGTTGTTTACCAGGACAATAGCCAGAAGATGAAAGTGACCACCCACGTTGATATAAAATCTGACTATCACTATGAGTCTCTAAATGATGGGCAGTGTTCCTTTAGGCTATCTACTGAGAAGGAAACTTGTTGGTCATATAGTCTTTCTAAGGCTCCTCATAAAGAAATTGCCATACCACTTTGCTCAGTGGTTAGACAGTTTCAAAGTCCCATCAGTGGTATATAAAGGCTTCAACCCCACCACACTCTCTTCAGTATTTGTTATTTTCTGTTTGTGGCATTTAAAAACAAACTTTTCTGTCACTGCTGGTAAGATGTAGTATTTCATCACTAAGATTTGGATCACTTGAATGACTCGTGATTGACTGTCTGAATGTCTTCTTTGATGAGCTATCTGATCATGCCCGCTACCTATCTTTAAATTATGTAATTTGCCTTTTTCTTGTTTAGTGTGACAATTTTCTCTAGATTTTAGAGATCACTCCCTTCCTGCTATTGTGAACAATGTTGAATGTTGAATTGTTTATCAGATGTTGCAATTTTTTCCAGGTCTGCTAATAAGTGATCAGAGGAGCAATAAATTCCCAAAGGGGCACACCACCCCATTGGAAACCCCAGCCCAATGGCACTCAGCTCAAGCTCAGGGGGTCAGCAAATGTAGTCCGACGAATGGAGTGGCCAGAGGCACCCACTTCAGTGAGCCTCAGCAAGAAGGCACTCAGCTCCACTTCCCCAGGGAAGTGCTCAGACGCACCCCCCTCTGCAAGCCAGCCTCCTGCACCCAAGCACTCAGCCAGAGCAAGAACAGGTAGCACCTGCTACCCCAGTCTTCCCACGACTGCTTGGCAGCTCACAGAAGATTCCATACTGGAGTTGATTACATGATGTCAGATCACATAGCAGGAGAATCCTGGCCCAGCCAAGTTGACATTAAAACCTATCAGTCACCGATAGTAAGAGATGAATTCCATTAAAATATATATTCCTTTGGTTTCCAGATTTACTTTCTGTTCATTTTAAAAAGAACATGTACTACTCTTACACCAGAGATGGAGGGATTAAAGAAGATTTAGAATATCACTTGTCTGATAAATAAGCCAAATGTCTAACCATATGGATATGTACTAGGATTTCTTAGTAATTTTTTTCTTTGGACTTCAGATTTTATGACAGATTTTGGGAATGGGGAGTAAATTTCTCAAGCAAATAGAAATTATTTCCTTCTAAAACTTATCTTTGGTCATACATGTCTTAAACGTTGGTCTCTAAACAACACGTGCTATTTCCCCATTTCCCCCTTTAGTGTGGGGGCCCAGCAAAGAAGTTTTTTTTTTGGAGATAAGAGTAACATTTAAATTAATCTGGGTCTATTTATAGTTCATAGAAAAGATCAAAAATGTTTTAATGATGACACTGAGGAATTTGGGTTGCAACTTTATAGCCTGCTGCATTTCAACCAAGAGTGTTGTAATTTCCAAAGGCAACCTTGTAAGAGCGCTGTTCCCTGTGTGCATAAAACGTATCAAATCATCTGTGACTAATAAAACTTGAGAAAGAAGGGTACTCAGACTTTCAGTAATATGCTTGTCTTAAACTTGCCAAAATCTTCTTAAGCAATACTCTGTTTGCTCAGAGGACCATGCGTTTAATCGTAACAATCTGTCAGGATCATAGGATTCAAAGAGCATCAATCATTTCTGTCAACAAGCAAAGAGGGATGGCTGGATGACTCTTCTATCATTAGGAAAAGATGTCCTCAGGAGGAAAAAACCATCATCCACAGAGGACTGGGAAATCATAGGATTCCAAAACAGCTGAGGGCCAGACGATAATTTGTACCCCTTCCATACTTTGGGCTGGAGCAAAATATTTTTCATTTCATGTAGTTCCATCTGTGCAGTTAGACATTGTGTAACCACCACCAGTCTTGGCTGCCCCATCTACTGAACGCTTTAAAGTGTCCATCAGTTATTAGCAGTTCGGTGTCTGGTGGAGCCTGCATCCTTGGGGTCTTGGCTGGACACAATGGTGTGTAATGAGGTTGGAGCTGGCCTGTTTTCAAACGTATTCCAGAAGGGTTGCTATTCAAACTGCCTAACCACTCTCTTTTCCTTAAGACTTTTTGTTTCCTTTCCCAAAATGAATGCAGAGGTTGCTTATTTGGACAAGTTTTTTGTTTGTTTTTGTTTGCCTTTTCCCTATTTTAGTCCTCATTTCTCATTTGAGGCAACGATTTGAATCACATACAGTTTGGGCTATTGAAGACTTCGGGCAAAAACCTCCTAGTGGCCTGTGAACCACATTCGGTTAGTTACTTGACAGACTGTATCAGTATATTGACAAGGTAGTTGCAAGGTCCCTAAGTGAGGCAAATGGTTTATAACAGACTATTAACCTCCCACCCCAGAAAGCTGGTGGTTCAAGCCACGCCCAGAAGAAAAGCCTGATGCTCTTGCTCTTAGACAAGAAAACCCTGCAGAGGTCAGGTCTCCATCACAACATATGGCTCCTCTCTGGGTCACAGTGCACGAAGCAGCAGAGTTTTCTCTTTAAACCACTTGAAACTCGTAGTCACTTTGTAAATCAACTTTTAGAGCCATCCCAATGTAAGCGCTTGCTTTGCCACTGCTTCTTCATCGTACTACTTCAGGCAGGTGAGCTCACCTATAGCCCGTTTCTTTGCGTGGTCAACAAGGCCCGTCCTGGCGACCAGCGAGCGGCCCCGGGAGAGGATCCGATCCTGCAGGCGGGGCTCGGTGAATGGGGCCCTGGCCCTTGACAGCCCGAGTCCTTGGCAGCAGCCCTGGCTGGCTTGATGGAGTTAGGCTGTCCGCTTTGGAGAAGGGCGCCTAAGACACCGTCAGAGCGGAGCCCAGCCCCCCTGCCTCTGCGGGGCAGCACCCCACCCCCCACCCCCCGGACCCGGACCCGGCGCCGCCCCGCTCCACCCCTGCGTCGCCGGGACGAATCCGGGCGGCGGGTTCCAGGCGGTGGCGCTGGACGGTGTCCCACTGGCCCTCCCTTCCTCCCTCCCTCCCTCGGCGGCCTCCAGCTGTGCCAGCGGCGCCCCAGTCCCCAGAGGCCGTCTAGACCACGCAGGTGCCCACCCGAGGCCGCCCTAGCCGTGCAGGTAGGAGATGCGCTGCGGCCCGGCGCCCTGAGCTCCCCCCCCCCACCCCCCCGCTGCCCTCCCCCCAGCCCCCGCTCCTCCCGCCGCTCGGAGCCGCCGGCCGCTTCCCGCCCAACTTGGACCGGACCTTGGCAGCCGGATGGGCTGCGGGCGCCAGGGCGGGGGCAGCCGGGGGACCGCCTCCTCGGGGCCCGCGGTCTGCAGCGCTCGCTCTCGGGCCTAACTTCTAACTTCTGCCGAACCGACGGGACAACTTCCGCGCCCACTGCTGTGCGCGGGCCGGAGGCGCCCTGAGCGCAGAATCCCGCGGGGCGCCGGGTGGGAGTGGGGGGTGGGGTGGCTGTCAGTGGAGGCGACACCAAAACGACTCTGCGGGAGAGGTCTGTGCAGGCTTGCAGCGGAGTTGGGTTATTTTCCTACGCATAGCCTAGTTCGAGTCTATGATGATAAACACGCGCTGTCAACCGGGTTTACCCATAGCTGTGCGTGCTGGGCGCATTCACTGTTGGAATCTTCTAAAGCCCACAGCCTGAGCTGAGCCGTCAGGATTACTGGGCTGCCTGGCATTACAAGGGTTCCCCCAGCACTCCTTCCTCCCTGGAGCCGTGGGCCTTCTGGTGTGTTCTATTAGAGTTGGTCACTTGGTCAAACTCTCTGGCGTGGTAGCTGAAATTTTGTGGTGATTAGTCTTCGGGGCGTGACATCAATCACTTTTTGGAGAAAGAAGTTGGAATGAGAAGAAAGTGGGGACAAGCAAGTCCAAAGGCTCAAACCAATCACGGTTTCAACTGGTAATGCTGCAATTCCTGTGCAGAGTCTACAAAGCAATTCAGTGCTCATATACTCTTGGAAATAAAATTTAAGCAATTTATAACAATCATGCATGCAAGGGGGTTTCAGAAATTGTGTGTGTGTGTGTGTGAAAATTCATGATCTTTTCATTCAAAATTTCCACAAACTTTTGAAACCTCTTCGTGTTGTTCTATGACTACAATGGATCCTAGACATTACTAAGGATTCTGTCTCCTCGGGCCAGGGAGGGGTGGCACTGTGAGTTACAGCGCGGGATGGATGATACCCACTGCTGCGGGGTATCATGCAGCTCTCTTCTTCCTGGAGCCCGTGGGACCATGTGTCTGGTGTTCCCAGGTCAGTTCACGTGACCTTGGTTCTTCCCCGAGCTGCTGCTGGCTGACTAAGGCTCCACACTATCTGTGAGCTGTGGGATGTCTGGAGGGCAGGTACAATGGGGTAGCATCCAGAAACAACCAGGAAGTGTCCCTTCCCAGGCTTCCAGCCAGCCAGATGCACTGTTCTGGGCCACAGGACTGCGGTGCCCAGGGCTCAGAGTGTGAGAAAAACCAGATGGGGTGGGATAGTGCAGGAGGCGTGCAGCAGGCTTGTGGTAAAGGGGATTCAAAGTACTTGGAACGTATGTTCCAGGAGCTCCGCTCTCCAAACCGGAGCCAGGATTTGATATGCCCTTCAGAGCGCCCCTCTCACTGCCTGCTCCTTCTCTTCCTCTTGGGTGATGGCTTTTTAAAAAGGGTCTCTGTGAGGCCTTAAACGCTAGCCCCTTCTCAAGGCCTAGAGAATGACTGCCTCTGGTTACTCTTCTTCTCTCTGGAAAGGGGAGTACTATGAAATTTATCAGCTAAGCCTACCATTTCAGTTGAGGTCATTACCCTTTGTGAGCCTTAAGACAAGATGTTCTGAGAGCTTGTTGGTGAGCTGACTGGGGTTAGTGATGATGGCTTCATGGCAGCTTCAGTGAATAAGCCAGCATCTGTTGTCTTCTCTCTGTCTCTCTTAGCGTTTTTAACCTTTATAGTTTGAACTGTTTTCAATGGCACCTGTATACACTAGTATTTGCCTAAGAATCTAAATCAGCATTGCATACGTTGTTACCTACCTAAAGGAAATTTCTGCACAACCTTTGCAGAAATTTTAACTTATTTTTATCTGCTTCTAGGCTGAATGCCTGTACCAGTCTCAATTCATGTAAAACTGATAGTTAAGCTTTGGAGAAAATGTGTCTTTATTGCGTTTGTCCCCCAGGTCACAGTATCTTAAAATTGGGTGATTAGTGCTGTCTATGCTGTGGAGCAGGGATGTTCAATTTGTCAATCTCGATGGAACCATCTCTGAAGTCTAATCCTAAAACTAACCCTAAGTTCAACCCCAACCCTCACCCTCACTCTCATCATCAACTTTTTTAATGCCATGCTATCTACCCACACGATATTTGTGATCGACTAGTAGATCCGACTGATGTATTGAGCACTCCCACTGATTAGTAAGCAAACAGATGAAACTCTGCTCCTTGGAAAGTTGCATGGTTATTTTGTGTATGCTTCTTTCTTAAAAAGCATAGCTTAAAGTTCATGAATCTTTAACCCCCCCCTCAGGATTTTAATGATAATCTCTGAATGATAAGGATTTTGTTGCAGGTTTAAGTTTTCTCACTCAGTGAGGTGAGATTCTTCTTGCGCCATTTAGCGAAATGCCCTGTCAGGGAGGAAATGCAGGTTTAGTAAAAGATATCTCCCTCCAGAAAGTTCTAATAAATGATTATTTAAATTTGTACAAGAAGTTTAGCTCTCAAGGTACGGGAGTTGTGGTTAGGAGATGGTTTCCTCCCCTGAAGCCCTAAGTGAAAAGATAACAAGGCTTTATTGCCTTCATCAAGTCAGAAGCACTTATTGAAATGAAGTGTGGGGCTCCATTTGTGGGACATTTTTGGAAGCAAACATTTTCATCGAGCTCACTGCTGAGTGTAGCAATTTCCCGTGCATCCAGTTATTGACTGAAGAGGGAGGATAGAAGAGCACATAAGATGTGGCTCTTTACATTTGCAGAAGGCTGAGTCACTGTGTTCACAAGTAGCCAAGGAAGGTCTGTTTTATGTTGACAACCCACTAGCACCACACAATAAAATTTATTCTTCTGTTGGGGTGTGGTTAAGCCTTGCAGAGTTAAAATAGGAAGTTATAACCTGCCTTTCCCACACGCCTCTCGCATATCTGATTAGAAAGGGACTCAGACAAGGGTATCCTACGTTGCATTTCAATTTGTTAGTTTCCCCAACTTTACGGTCCAATGTCAAATCTGGATTCCAGATGTTTCAGCGAGGGGCTATTTGACAACAGGGTAGGTTATGTAAGAGTTACATAATGTCATGGCTCCCCACCCCCACCCCCTTTCTGCTGTAAAACCTTTAAAAAAGTTTCCAAAAAGTTATTCTGTTACATCAGTAAAAGCATAAAATGACCTGCTTATTTAACATACATGTAAATGGCATTTATTCTTAATTCTAACACCATCCTACCAGGTCTGTTTTATCAGCATGAACACGTTTAATCCCTGAAACAACCCTATGCAGTAAGTAATCTTCTTATAAACAGTTATAGATGAGGCTCTTTGAGGCACAAGAATACCGCATGACCGGCAAATGGCATTTCGTGGGGCTCCATCCTGGGCATTCCGAATTCAGAGCCCCATGCCCTCGCCCATCAGCTGTTTCCAAGGTGTTCTGAGCCCTTCTGATCCTGTCCTCTGGCATAAATATTGCAGATCGTAGAACAATTCAGGCCCTCAGTTCAACGCCCTACATGTCTCAGAAGGTGAAATGAGGGTCGTGCCTGGATGTGTAAGGGCAGGAGACTCTCAATTGGAGCAAGCCTGATCTCATGATGGTGAGGAGGAGAGGATGGGGCTCATGAGAGGGACTGGGGCAGCCACAGTTTGTGTTTAGGAGCAGGGAGTGTTACTGCCCATCAGAAAGTGTCTCGGTATTCTAGTCATTGTTGTGGCCCTCATCAGGGCTGGTTGCTTGAAGAAGGAGCCAGGGTCTGTCCTTGGCAGACAGTGGAAGTGGTTGTAGTTGATGCCGGACCTCAGGAGATCTTCCTGCTTAGGGCCACAGAATCCCACATATCCCTTCCCAGATGGCTGCTGGTGCCGGTGACCCTGGTCTCCGCCCTCTAGCGAGAGAAATATTTTCACCAATGCAAGAAAACTCCCAAGAAACTTTTTGGATGTAGAATTGAGAACCTTTGGAAAAGCTCTCATGAACAAAAGAAAATCAGTCAAAGGCAACATGGACATAAAAAGAACCTTGTTTATGTGATTCTTTTGTTGGAAGAGAGACTTGCACATTTTATATTAAGAGAAAAAATGAAGATTCGTCTGCACCTGCTTCTCCCCACCCCTCCCCCCCCCCCCCCCAAAGTAGCCTTTTACAGGGAGCTTGTCTGGATGAGGGACACTGAGGCAGAAACATCGAGAAAGGAAAGGAAGCAAGAAACATGTGCAGAGAGAATTGTCAGTTGGAGGGTTAAGGGGTGCCGAGCTAGAAGACAGGGGTTATAATGCTTGTCAGTTCTTTATAAAGAGACTTCCATGTTCAAAATGCCTTTGAATGTTAAAAGTGGTTGAAAATGATCTTTTGTTGATCTTGAAGTAATCTTACTGTTGCCAGCCAAACAAGCAAAAACACCCCAACCCATTGCCACGGAGTTGATTCACGGTGACTAACCACTCAGCGTGGAGACAGTGGAGACAAGGGCACACTTGGCCCATACTTGGGGGTCTGCAGCATTCAGTATAAGCACTCTGGTGTGATCTCTACGGCTCTCCTCTCTGGGCTTTCTGTCTGAGTGTAGGATGGCCCTAGCCTCCCTGGGTTCACAGTGGTCCTGTTTACTAGCCTGCCTTTCCTGCAACAGGGGAAGACTGTGCTTTTGTTCATTTTATGTCACCAGTGTTCATTGTGCTCTGTAGCTGTGAGCCTCATGAAAGGGTACATTTAACGGATGGGGGACGCTGGGTTGATCCATTTTATTTGGAATACATCATCTATATTTTTTGTATTGTTGCTGAGATTAAAATCTCAGTACTATGATCATTGTGGAATAAAAGTGTCTAAGGTAGGTAAGAGGGCACATCTTAGATGATGAAAGTTTATATTTTTAGTAATGACACAATTGGGATGTCCAAAAGATTTTGTAAAAGGAGGGTGGTGGTGGGAAGAATCCAGCCAATATGCTATACCCTGAAAGGGGGGGGGGCGGCACACCTGTTAGGATAATGTGAATAGTAAATATTTCAGAGTGAGGAGCATGGGGCAGAGTCTTTATCCCCAACACACACATCTTAAACCCAAACCTGCTGCCATTTTTCCTGGAAATTCTTGGTGAGGCTATGGTGACTGAGCAGAGCAGGATGGTGAGGTAGGTAAGGAGCAGGTGGCCCTCCCAGAGTGCTCACTGGGAAATATAATGCCTTTAAGCCTGAACATAGCAATCACAAAGCTTGAGTTCAGATCCTGAGGGCACTGATATGGTGTGGGTGAAAACAAGTTACTTAAAACTCAATGCCATCCTGGGGAAAGGGAGTGGGTGTTAATAAACCCAGGGACAAGCGAGCAACACATGATCTAAAATGGATGGCAAGGAGTGTGTAGGAGGCCTGGTAGGGCTTGATCGAGGGCAATATAATGGAGAGGAATTACGGTAACCCAAATGAAGGTTGATGTTCACATTCTGGACACAATCACGGAAGACCAAGTTGGTGCACAAGCAAATATGGTGAGGAAAGCTGATGGTGTCTGGCTCTCAAGCTTCTGGGGTCTTAATGGCTTGAAGATAAATAACAGTCATCTAGTAGGGAAGCAACAAAGCACACATGGAAGAAACACACTCGCCTGTGTGATCATGAGGTGTCGATAGGATCAGGTATCAGGCATCAAAGAACGAAAAATCATATCATTGTGAATGAGGGGGAGTGCAGAGTGGGGACCTAAAGCCCCTCTGTAAGCAACTGGACATTCTCTTACAGAAGGGTCATAGGAAGGAGACGCCAGTCAGGGTGTAATGTAGCCCTGATGAAACATACAACTTTAGTCTAGTTCTTTAATGTTCTCTCCCCCTCCACTCCCCATCATGATCCCAATTCTACCTTAAAAATTTGGCTAGACCAGAGAATGTATGCTGGTACAGATAAGAGCTAGGATCACACGGATTCCTGACCAAATAAACTCCTCATCACTAATAATGAGAGTAGCGATGCCAGGAGGATAAAGGGAAGGTGGGGGAGAAAGTGGGAACTGGTCACAGTGATCTACATATCACCCTTTCCCTGGAGGATAGACAACAGAAAATAAGTGAAGGGAGACATCCGATAGAGTAAGACATGGCAAAATAATAATAACTGATGTTATCAAGGGTTTGTGAGGGAAGGAGGGTGGAGGAAGGAAGGGAAAAATGAGAAGCTGATATCACAGACTCAAGGAGAGAGAAAATGTTTTGAGAATGATGATGGCGACACATGTACAAATGTGCTTGACACAATGGATAGATGGATTATGATGAGTCGTACGAACCCACAATAAAATGATTCTTTTAAAAAACCAAAAAACTCAATGTCATCAAGTTGATTGCAACTCATAGTGACCTGATAAGGTGGGATAGAACTGCCTTGGTGGGTTAAGACTGTAAGCAACTCATTCCAGAGTAGAATGCTTCATCTGTCGGTGGTTTCAAACTGCTGACTTTGCAGTAACCTCGACACCATCAGGGTTCAGGGAAATTACGTCCTGGGGATGCAGGGGCTCAAGTAGAAAGAAAATGCCTTGAAAAAGATGATGCCAATGGATGTAAAGATGTGTTTGACACAACGGGTAAATGTATGGATTGTGATAAGGTGTAAAAATGTCCAATGAAATAATATAAAAGTTTAAAAATAAAACAGACTAGTATTTATCTCACAGAGCTGGCGTGAAGACCAAAACATATTAGGAACATGGAAATACATGGGAAGTGTTAGGGTCCCTCCACATAGGCACTGTCCCCAAATTCAGAAGGGATTACAGGTATTAGAACATACTAAAATTAGTAAAAGAAGAGACTTTTAGTGAGGCTTTACGCTACTGTGGAGGAGGGAGATAATCATTTTGCATGGGGCAAGTCTTGAGTGAGAATGGGGTTCCCTGAATCCCCAATGGTGGGAACTCACAGGAAGACATTTGGTAACAAAGCTGGTTACACCAAGAGAGGATGAATTGTATGCCTCTGATAACTATACTTTCAGGATCTGTTTTGTCATCTGCCAGATAATTCGATTTCATGAAATTCTCCATATTTGCAGCTTAGCAGTGAATAGGGGAAACACATCACTTCTCTTTACCGCAGGTGAGTGTATAGAGTTGTATTTTTAAAGACGTTTAGAATTAGGAAGCCATGTACTCTCGATGGAAGACTGAACGAGTACAACACAGGCTAGGTTGGAAAGGCACTTCTGCTGTTACCTTTGTTAGCTCCCCCCAAGCACGAGGAAGATATGACTCGCGTGGCCAACTTGATAAGGGTATGGATGACCTTCGTCAGAGGGCAATGGTCGAATTCCTGCCTTCTATGACGGGGACCCAGGTTCAATTTCTGAACAAAGCGCCTCTAGGAATCAAGGTTTGGCCATCTCTTTCTGCAAGTCTGCCAGCAGAAATCAGGGAGATGGCGGACGATGCTGCTGTGCCTGTGTTGCCAGGAGTGGGAAGCAGGTTCCACATCGGCCAACCACAGCCAGGCGTGCTCATGTGAATCCTAGATGTGAATCCCAGAGTGCTGGTCCACAGTCTAGACCAGCCATTAAAAAAAAAAAAAAAACATTAAATCTTTTTGTGGTTACTGTTCCCCATGCTTACCCTTCAGGGTCCTTTTTCTGAATAAATTCTGCCATGAAATCTCAACCTGTGAGGCATTTTAGGATCAGAGCTGTTCTGGAAGATTCCCGGATGGAGGAGAGCGAGTCAGTTTTCTTTCCCTCTCTCTTCCCATTAGTTGCTGTAGGGAAATGTAGGGCTCTGAGGAGCAGATGCAAAATGCTGCTGAACACTCAGTATGGAGAAGAGAACACTAAGAATCAAAGAGGCAGCAGTGTGTGTGTGTGTGTGTGTGTGTGTGTCTGTGTGTGTGTGTGTATTTTCTCTGCCATTACGAGCTTGGAACTGATTCAGACTGAAAGCTCATTTTTCAATTGTTGGGAATTTTGTGAACCAGTTGTTAAAACCTAGATATTATTTAAAAGTAAATGATGTCATGTTTGGGCTCTAAACTCACATTAAATACATATTATTGAAAACAAAGATAATAAATACTTGAACCTGTGGATGAGAGTGGAAGCCCCAAAACCATTTGCAGGGTCCCCACCTGGATTAAGCATCCTGTGACTCTCCTGTAAATAGCCTGGGCTGTGAGTAGCCTTGTTGTCAGACAGAGGTCCATCCGTCAAAATGTGACACCACAGCAATTGATCTCTCTTTTGACCTGTTTTTAAATTGTTTCAGTTTTCAACATTTTCTGCTTTTGTTAATATTTCTCTAATTCTTCCTTTCAACATTTCAAGGTTTTTCTGCTTTGTTTTGTCACTTATTTTTTTTCCTCCCTTGTTTTTCTGTTGTATGATTTTCTTTGTCTGAAATTCAGGATAGGTGGATCTATAGAAATAGTAATTAGATTAATAATTACCCAGAGGCACGGCCAGGGAGGCTGGGGGCAAAATAGGGAGCTATCAATGAGAACAAGAAAGATGAGAGAAGTAAATGTTTTGAAATTGTATGTGGTGCCTATGACCAACTCTTCTTGATATGACTGAAAGATTACCTTGTATGGTATGTGACTTATATGTCAATAAGACAATTAAAGAACCATCACTTCTCATTTACTACTATCTGTGCCCTTAAGGCTACTGTATCTGTTGAATTTTAATGATAGATGATTGATGGAGAAGCCTAGTGGGCACCTCTCTCAAGTTCTCACTTAATGACTTTACATTGGTGGTTTGAAACCAGCCTCAATGAGAGTATTTACACCATGAAGACTGACCTAACACAGTTATGGCTTCTTTCCAATTCTCAGCCAGCTGGTAAACATTTATCAAGGGGCCACTGGTGTTTGCCTATCCAAGTTATCACAGCTTCTGCACCGCCCCTATCTCTCACATGGTAACCAGTGAGATTTACCCAGCTTTTTTCCTTTCACTGTCACAGTAGTTCTGAAAGTGGGGTGTGGTTCTTTTGGCAAAAGCAGTAGGCATAGTTGTGAAGTGTTCTGATCTCTTATTTCCTATTAGTTGGTATAGTTATCGTTGTGCCAAATGTTTTATCTCTCAACGGTAGTTAACCCTTGATTTTATTCTTTTCTGGAAACAGGGTTTGTCTTACTTATTATTAGTGCCACAGGAATTTCCTATTCCCTCCCTCCACCCCCCTGGAAGTACCTTCCAGCCCACTTGCAAAATCTTAATAGTTCTCTGGTCTGGGTGAACAGATCAACATGGTAAGTTGTCAATCCCTCCAGGTTCCACTTGGTAAATTAGGATACCTGGGAGGGGTATCAAAAGAGCCTTTTTGAAGATTCCCACTCAAGTCCTCCTGTCGGCCTCACCACACCGTCTTGGTGCCACATACACTTTGCTTGACATCAGTCAGCTGGGCTGCTATATTCTGATCACACTGCCCGGGGTCTTGGTTTTTAAGTTTGGCTTCAAATTTGGGCTGTGTAGATCTTGGAAATCAGAGACTGGCTTTTTGCCTCATCAGCCTATCTTAAGCCAGAGCCTAGATTCCTACCTAAGAAGGCAGTTCCATGTGGTGGAGGGAGATAGCAGGGGTGCTGGGCTCGATGTCTTCTTGAGCTTCTGCCTGAGCACAGTACAAGTGGGTTTTCACCTTTCTGAGTGGTAGTTGCTCCTCTCTGGTGCCCCCAGAAGTGTGCTGAGTTCCTGACAGCGGTTCCTTGCTATATGGGTCAAGGACTACTTGTTGGGATCAAGGTCCGCTCTCACCTAATGGGCATCAGCAAGAACAGCTTTCTGTGTGAATGTCAGCTTTCACATGCTGAGATCTTATGAAGACTTGACTCAGCGGCCTTATTTGCCCTATTGGTGAGCCATCTTTGACAGAATGGGTCAATTGCACATGACAGTAATGTGAAATGAATGTGGTTGATTGCGGAAATCTCCTGTTCTTTCCTACCTCCTCGCCCCTCTTTTGCTTCCAGGGGTGTTTTTGACATACACATGTATGTGTGTGTGTACACACGCCACTCTGTGGCACAGTTCAAGCCCCTAATGGTATTTCAGAGGAGATGTTTTATGTTTTATGATAGCCAGACAGCATATACACCGTTAACATAGTTCATGCTAACTTAAAGGTTGGGTGTTTGTGTCCACCCAGAGACACTCTGGAAGATGGGTCTGCTGATCCACTTCTGAAGAGTCAACTGTAGAAAACCTTTTGGAGCACAGTATTATCCTGATATGCACAGTCACTGTGAGCTGGTGTTGGGCCACTGGCAAGAGGCAGTGGTGGTGGTAGTGATGGACCTCACCGGAAGACAAGGGGTACCTCTGATGAGTGATGAGGGAATTGCTGCAGAGCTGTTCCCAGGGAACAGATCAATGAGACTGGCCAAACCCAAATTCAACTTCACTGCCATCAAGTCAATGCTGACTCACAGTGACCCACCTGTGGGTTTCCTAGACTCTCCCTGTCCACAGGAGTAGATAGCCGAGTCTATTTTCCATGGAGCTGCTGGTGGTTTTGTCCTGCCAGCCAAGATGATTGCAGCCCAATGTGTAACAGCTACACCACCAGGGCTCAATAAGGCTGGCAGCGAAGCCTTTCCCTTGTATTGGCAGCAATCTTTGCTTAAACTGGAGAGCTTACCCAACAGTCTTCTAGTGTCAACACACATGTGCTGGTGAGTGTAGGAGGTGGGCAAGCCTACATAGAGCTTATGACCTAGTGTAGTGATGGCAGTGTGGGCAATGACTCACTGATCCTGGGGTAGGCAGGGCTGAAAGAGCAACAGGGCCATCTGAGATGGGCTGGTCTTTGGTAATGATAAGATCCTCTGGTTTTTCTCGATAGGGACTTTCTAATTGTTCTGTGTTTCAGGTGTGGGATGAAATTAGGACTTTCCACAATTATATGTACTCACAAATATTAGCCATTTACCAGCATCTAGTGTGGAAGTCAGAAGTTAGATATCTCCTTAAAGGTTCTAGCTATCAGGCCTCTGTGTGTCTCACAATAGATAGGGCTGACCCCCTACTGTAAGGACAATAGGTCACTCCCCCTGAAAGCCCCAAGGGCAATCAAGGCTATACTGCCATCAGGAAACTTAGGTCCACCCATTTTGTCACATGGGGACCCTACACTTCCTATAATGTGTATCTGTAGCATAACCCTTTCCTGTGACGTATGTCCTTACCTGTAATGGGTGGCCTTGCATGGCTCCAAAGGGTATGTAAGGCTTGAGCACAATAAAGAAGGACTCTCTCTTGCCTGTCTGCACCAGATGATCTCGCCCCCTCTCCCTCATTTTATTTCCTTCTCCCATTCACTCTCTCTCCATGAGCTGAGGTGAACATGCTATCATGAAATGTGTCCAATTCTTATTATTTCTTTCTCTCTCATACTCTCTATAACTTTACTATATAATTAATAATCATTGCTGTACAACTGCACCTATTGAACCTGTGATGTATGTATCAGAGGCTGGCTTCCTCAGGTGTTTCAGGGACAGACTGGATAGTGGTATGGTGGTGGTGGGGGGAATGATTCCAGAGAAGAAAATTCTTCTGAAATTTTTCCTTCACCACATGCTTCTCTACATTTTTATGTGCTTGTTTGTCTTGTTAATTTTTTAAAAATCATTGTACTGGGGGCTCATATAACTCATCACCATCCATCCATGCATCCATCCATGCACTGTGTCAAGCACATTGGTTGCCATCATTTTCAAAACATTTTCTTTCTACTTGAAGCCTTGGTATTAGTTTCTCATATTTTTTCTCTCTCTGCCCCCTACTTTCTACCCTCATAAACCCTTGATAATTTATAAATTATTATTATTTTGCTATGTCTCACACTGACTAATGTCTCTCTTCACCCACTTCTCTGCAGTCAATGCCCCTAAGGGATTTATCTGTCCTGGATTCTCTGTGTTACCAGTTGTTATCTGAACCAATGTACATGTTCTGGGCTAGCCTGATTTATAACGTAGAAATGGGGTCATGATAGTGGGGGCAAGGAAGCATTAAAGAATTAGAGGAAAGTTGTCTGTTTCACCAGTACTATACGGCACCCTGATTGGCTCATAATCTCCCCAAGAAACTTCTGTAAGGAGATGTTCAGTTGCATACAGATGGACTCAGAACTTCCCCACATTCACAATGATATGATTTTTTGTCTGGGTCTTTGATGCCTAATAACTGATCCTATTGACACCCCATTATCAAAAGGGCTGGTGTACTTCTTCCATGTGGGCTTTGTTGCTTCTCAGCTAGATGGCTGTTTGTTTAGCTTCAAGCCTTTCAGATGCCAGATGCTATATTTTTTGATAGCCAGACACCATCAGCTTTTTTTTTTATTACCACATTTGCTTATGTACCCACTTTGTCTTCAGTGATTGTGTTGGGAAGGTGAGCATCATGGAATTCCAGTTTAATAGAACAAAGTGTTCTTGTGTTGAGTGGAGACCCAATGTCTACCTGCTATCCTCATACTAAACCTATAAATACTTGCATATAGATCTATTTCCCCATTGTCACATATAGATACACTTGCATATATATGCTTATACTTAGACCTCTATAAATGCCTTTTCCTTCTTACTTCTTTTTGCTATTTCCCTTTACTTTTCTCTTGTTCCACTATCATGTTTAGCCTTCATTTCAGTTTCAGTAATTCCTTTTGGTTAAATTGCCCTTGATCAAGTCCTACCAGGCCTCCTACACCCTCCTTGCCATTGATTTTCAATCACTTGTTCCCTTGTCCCCCGGTTTGTTAACACCCACTTCCTTTCCCCTGCCTCCCCATCTCCTATGCCCTGCACCCCCAACCAGAACTGGAACTGAAAACACCTGGTCTTGTTATTTTCTCCTCTAGATTGTTTATCCTACTTATCTTTTCTAGATGGACATGCATAAATATGATATGCACAAAAACAAGACAGAGCAAAACAAAGCAACAAAAAAACCCACACAAAACAGTAACAAAAACCAAGGGAAAGGCCTATAAATATTTCAAGGTCCGTTTGTAGACCTTTAGGAGCTTTCTCTGTTCATGTCTGATGGGGTGTCATGCCCTGGTCCCAAAGTCTAATTTTGGCAATCTCTGGGGACTTCATTGTTCTGCTCCCCTTGCTGTTCTGTTGCATACCCTTTAGTGTTTCACCTCGGTGTGGTGGGATCAGATTGGGCACAATTCCAGCATTGTGTCTCCAGTGTTGTCCTCCTTAGGGCTATGGGCCATTGAGGGATGATGTGTCCCATAGTGGGGCCAGTCCTATGGTCTTCTTTGTGCTTTGGCCCTCCAGGTTTGGTGGGCCAGGATGTGCTCCACCCTCTCTTTTTCCCCTTTCATTTGCTCCCGTGTGCTCTGATCCGACATGTCCCTCTCCTCCCCATTCTAATGACACCTTACCAGAAAACCTGCTTATTCTATTTGATCTTTTAAAAATATTTTCACTTTAACTTTATAAAAAATTGAAAAGATGATACAGAATTCTCATATTTCCCATATATAGCTCACCCCATTATAAATGCCATACATGAGGTTGGTATGAATGAACTATATTTAAATACCAATGTGTCATAACTAAAGTCCAGGCAATACTTGACTTTCACTAGTTCTTCCCGAATGTCCTTCTTTCCATGCCAAGAATCCACCCAGGACACCCCATTGTTGCAGTCCATTGTCCTGTCTAGCTGAATTGCTCTCAGCTCACATAACTCCTCAGACTTTCCTTCCTCTGTGATCACCCTGGCAGTTTTGAGGCTGTGGATCAGGTGTTTCATGACACTCATCTCAATCATGATTAGACTGGGATTCTGGCTTTGAGGAGGAAGAGCACAGAGGTAAAGTGCCCATCTCATGCCTTTGTGGCCAAGGTTCATACTTTGAACATAACTGGTTCACTGTTGATGCTCTCTTTGATCATCTGACTGAGGTTGTGTTGATCAGGTTTCTTCACTGTCAATCCACTGACTCATAGCGACTCCATTGGACAGAGAAGACCTGCTCCATGGGGTCCCAGCACCCCAGATCTTTATAGATGTAGATAACCTGACATGTCCTTCCCTGCCTCCACAGTGACTCCTTTCTTCCCCTTTTCAACACCGTGTTCTTTAGGAGGAAGTCCCTGTATGCAACCCATGCTGTCAGGGTGAGAAGCTAGCTATGCTCCCCTTCCTGGAGGGGGACTATTGACATACATGGTTTGAAAATCTTCTGCACCACTTTCCCTTCTAAGTGGAAAGGAGTTTGTCTATTCTAATCCAGTTATTTATTCAATCATTTATTTATATCAATATGACCTCATGGAAGTTTGTTTATACTTTGGGCTATTATCTAGTGCTACATTATTTATTTGTATTGGGCATTTAAATGATTTTATTTGCACAAAAGTTTCTGCTTTTATGGCTAGAGAACTACGGTTCTCTATTATTGAAAAAAAGTGTTTCCCCTTTCTATTGTATTTAGCTTCTTTTCTCTCCCTTCTCCTCGCCTCTTTTTCTTCTCTCCCTTTCTCTAGTCCCGTCTCTTCCCCTCCCTCTCTTTCCCGTCTCTCTGCCCCTGTCACTCTCCCCGCCTCATTCCTTAGGAGAGAGCAGTAAATAAGAAGTAAATTATTGTTTAGGATTTTATTTTGCTTTTTTTTTCTTCTCCACGAAACCCTGGTGGTTCGGTGCTCTTCTTCCACGTCAAAAGTCGGCGGATGGAGTCCACCAGCTGTTCGGTGGGGAAAGATGTGGCAGTGAGTTTCCACGAAGATTCACAGTTCTACCCCGTCCTAGAGAGAGGGCCATCATGGGTTGGAATCAATTCAATAGCAATGGGGTTTTCTTTATGTTTTTGCAGAAGTCAAATGTGTAAGTATTTATATTTTGTGACCATGTGGGAGGGGCAGTGAGTAAAGATCAAAAGACATTCCCCCCACCCCATCCCCCTCCACTGCATACTGAGCGAAGATTGCTGAGTTAACCTAGAAGAGACTCACAGTCGGTTGTCTCTTCAAAAGAACTCATGAGGTTGACTAACAGACGTTTGGGAACACACTCTGGCCGTCTCTTCCCTCAGATTTTCCTTTAAATAAGAAACCTGAAAATGCTGCTTTGCTTTTTGACTTCTGCAAGTTGGCACCCGTCTTACTAGAACTTGAGGATGTTAGTCTTATTGGGTTTTCTGTCTTCTAAAATGCATCTTCTTTGTGCATGTCTTTTCTCTACAAAAAATACCAGAGATTGGTGTGTCTAAATTTAACAGCTCACCTCTTTCTAGAGCATCAGGCGGTGTAGCCTGTAGTGGCTTCTAACTTGCTTACCACCAGGTCCGGTACAGAAGAGGGGTGCAATACCCACGGGGGGAAAACATTCCCTTGCTTTCCTTTTTCATTACAGTTATAAATTTGTTTTAGAATTTTGCCCAATAATTTTGGCTCGAGGTCTCGTG
Source organism: Nesogale talazaci (assembly GCA_004026705.1). Lineage (NCBI taxonomy): Eukaryota > Metazoa > Chordata > Mammalia > Afrosoricida > Tenrecidae > Nesogale > Nesogale talazaci. The sequence continues at coordinate 45,838 of PVJH01010310.1, read as the reverse complement.
CTTTTCAGACCATCTTGATTCTGTACCCATGTGCCAATATTAAAACACTTTAGAGGTTCCTTTTAAAATTTGTTTTCAAAGACTGGGGGGGTAGATGATTATAATCAGAGTCCAGGTGGTCTGAACAAATGGGTCAGAAAGCTACTGCGGAATCAGGTGTTGGTTCTCAACTTCGCCTTGGGGTGAATTGCCCACATAGCCTTCTGCTGAAGCTCCCTGAGGACTCAGTGGTCCTCTGAGGCATTTCCCTGCAGGACTGAGGCTGTCATGGGCTTTCCTAGCTTGGGATCAGGAGATTCATCCATAGGGTGATCTAGCAAGGTTCCTGTAAGCAGATTTGAGGCTACAGGTCAATTCACTTGCTGAGACTAGGCCTTGGAATCTGGCCAGCCTGGCCTGGAGAGCTTACTGTTGCAATTAAATAAAGGATAACTGTTAATTAGTAATATGTTGAGAGGTCATTATTGTACTGCACGGCAATTAAGCACAAATTAAGCATAAAAGATAAGCACTTCACATAATTGACTGTAATTAGGATTATTTTAACACAGCCAAAGCAAAAATTTAATTTTTGAACTCTTTCTCAGTTCGAATCAGGATTAGGGCTTAATTATGCTCCTGTTGACACTGTCTCCTGATTTCATCCAGAATATCTTTTCCAATATTTGTTCACTCATTAGTTTGTACTCCCATGACTTCTATGCAGCATGAGTCTCTTTCTACCCAAATTTCCTAGAGCTGAGCATTCAGGAAGGCCGTGAAAGGCACACCCATAATTCAAAATGACCATAAGCGCAATGAGCAGGGATGGCCAGAAAAGATAAGCATAGTTTATTTCTCTTTTCTTGCCATGATACACAAACCACACTACATCTAGGACAGGGAAGGAGAGCATTGCTTCAGATAAGGCCTAGGCTTTATTCAACTGTGCTCCTCCGCCCCACAGTCTCAGAGCTGAGATGAAGCAGAAGAGGGACCATTGTCCCAGGGCAGAGAGAATGAAGATTTCCAACCTGTGAGATGGACTCTTTTTTGGAGCAGAGCTAGCCCAGTACCTCAGAAGGAGATGCCTGGACGATATTGTTTCCTTAACCGAAGGTGTGATTTTCTATCAGGGATAGACTCCTAATTTAATACTGCAAAAAGAGCTTGAAATTAATTTAGTAAAGGATATTTAAGTGATTGAAATTTGCTAAACACAGTCTCGCAATGAACTTTACTTTATATCCCATAGCATTTCAATTAGTCTACTTTGATCTTGTCCAACCCACACTTCTAGCATTGTTGATGATGGGACAATGGGACAAGCTTATTAAATATGGATTAGTTTCACCTAGACCAAAGGGCTTTAAGAACATTTTCCATCCCTTCAGTGTTTAAGTTTTGCAATTTAAGGGTCAGTGACACACTGACAGTTTGCTTTACGAATGAGTCATGAAAAAAATGAAAACTGTGCTTGAAAACATCCTCATATAACAGCCATCGTGAAGTTAGAGAGTATGTCATTTAAGAAGTGATTGCCGAACAATTCCAAAAAAATTACTAAAGGAATAACAAGAAAGAATAAAACCTGGGGTGATCAAAATAAGGAAACGAAATAAGAAAAAACAAACCCTTGGCTACCTAGTGTATAGTCATTGACCATGGGTTAGAAAGCAGCACTGTTAGGTTTAGTATCTATTATGGGAGACAGCCTGAGGAATCACTTTTCCGTTTCCCACACTTTATCTTAGTTTTTGAGATACTAAGTGTGATACAGGGTTGCTATGAAGCAAAATTGCATGAGTGTTTTTTAAAATTATGATATATCCTGGATTAGATGTTTTTGACTTCATCCTGCTTGGGTGTGTTAGTCCAGGTAGACTTGAGAAATAAACTCATAGATACACATATGGATATAAGAAAAAGGTTATATACAAGAGGAATGGAACATTGAAAAAGCATCCCATCCCAGTCCAGTTCAAAGTCATAAGTCTGATAGTAGCCCATATCCCCAATACCTGTCTATAAAGTGTCCTTCATGAAGTCACAGGCCAGTGGGTGCAGAGTCCCTGCACTGGCAAGGGTCTCCCCATGGCTCCTCGCTTCCAGGGCTCAAGGTCCATCAACAGCATCCAGTGGTGGTAGAAGCAACTCAGCGCTGGCAGGGGTCTCCATGTGGTCTCTCTAGCTCCAGAGGTATGGTTCCTTCAGGGCAGGGCTGTGTGGCTTCTCCTCCGGCTCGTCCAGCTCCTTGGATACTGCCATTTTGTCTTGTCCGTAGTTCATTGTCTCTGAGACTAACTCCAAACATATGGGAGATAGCTTCTCATCTCCACAAGGGAGATATCTCAAGATGTTCCAGAAGTCTCAGGAGAAAGGCATGCCCACATTGAGGCCTCATTGGCTACTCAATGGCTATCTCCAGATTAACAGGGTAGACTCCACCCCTAAATCTCAATCATGAATATTAACATAAGCACATGATTGCCACATTTGGGTTCTTTGAGCTTGGTGGATTTGTAGATTCATGTCCTTTATTAGACTGGGAAATTTTTATATCATTACTTAAGAACTTTTCTGGACATTTTTGCCTTTCTCTCTCTCATCTTCTTGGCGTTCTCTTCTTGCTGTTCCCTAATCCCATGAAATCGTGGTCAGTCTTTTTGAGCCACTGTTCTTGGGACTCTGAAGCATCTTTCATTTTAACTGTTCTTTTCCTTTAATGAACTGTTAAAGGCTTGACATCTCCCAGGGGCAGTTCTGGGTCACTATGAGTGAGCATCACCTCAATGACCGTGACTTTGCTTTCTTAGTGTCCTCTTCTTTTCTGACTCTTCTTCCTGATCAAATCTGTTTTTCTTTTTATTCTGCTATGGGGTGCACAGAGAACGTACAAAGAAAGACACTACTGCAGTTTGAAAGAAACTCACTCACTGCCCGAGTATTAACAACAGCCTAGGTCAGGGCAGGACTTCCTTTGTGGGTTTCTGTATGTGTATATACCAGAGTAGATAGCCCCATCTTCCTCCTGTGGAGCAGCTGGTGCTTTTGAATTTCATAACTTGTGGTTAGCAGCCCAATGCCACCAGGGCTCCTGACTGGCCAACCACACACTTACTTACCTGCTAGGGGAGGAGTCACACTCTGGTCAGAGTCTCATAGACTTCTGCTTGTTGCTAGAAGAGTTCTGCTGGTAGATTTCTGGCTGTGAGCAGGCGTCCAAATATATGCCGGTCTCAGGACCAAGAAGTGGGGCATGCTAGCACGAAAGGATCCCTGGAGAGGTTTGGCTTGTTGGTTCGGAGATTGGGGCTATGAGAAGAACCACGAGTCAAGTAGACTACTGACTACAGTGGGAGCACGCTCCACTGCAGGGTCTTTACACAGCAATTCACCAAAGCTGACAGGTGGCCATGTCCAGGAGGGGGAGGTACTGTTATGCATCAAAAGGATCTCTGGGTAGATTTGCCTTGTTTCTATCAGAACGCTCCTTGTAGTATGTTGTGGATGCAATGTCCATGAAAGATCCCTGCTTCTTAGCATCATCAGCCTTAGTTAGCAATCCCTAGTCTCAATTGGGGCAGGGGGGCAACTGGGCTAGAGTTGATTCCCTGAGAGGGCTGTCCTTTGGGTTTCTGAGACTTGAGCTATGGGGTGGGCAGGGAAGCTGATTGAGTGGTTATGGGAGCAGACTTAACCGCCCTGGCCTTCAGTAGCAATTTGCAGTAGGCTGGCAGTTGACTGCCTGGTTTGGGGAGGAACTGGCACATTCGGCATGGGCCACTGGGAAGTTCTCCCTTTTTTATTTTAGAGCAGACTTTTTGTGGCCTGTCTCTTTAGACAGGCATGAGGTGGTTAGGGAAATAGACTTTTCCTGGGAGCACGTCCCAAGTTCACAGTAGCTCGGTGGCTATGGGAGGGGCAAGGACAATGAGAGAAGCCATTTTTCTACAGTACATGACTTGTTGATGCATTGACTCCGTCTGCAGTTCCCTGCTGTTTTCCTCTGCCTCCCGGTGCAGAGTCCTTCACAGCCACACAGTGTTTCCTTGTCGTATTCCTTGTTGAATTTGTGGGGGAGGATCACAATAATGGTTTGTTTACACCACCCTCTCTTCCCAGAATTCCGTAGGGAAGTCCTTTTAGATGATCTTAAAGGGTTCTTTAAGATCTAACATTCACACTCGTTGTATGATTGTAATAAATGTCTTGAGTGTTGCTGTTTGTCTGAGGTACTAGAAAATATAGTTTTACAAAAAGTAAATTGAGCACATGTAGCAGCCACCTGTACACACATATTTGTTATTGATTGATCATCGGTTCTAAAATATTTGCTTCTGAAAATGGATTTCTTTTTTAAATGCTTCTTAATTTTGCTGGTAGTTTGCTTAGTTGCTCCCCTAATTGTATGCATGTGAATGTTTTGGGCGAGTATATATTCCATGTATATATTTTAAATTAAAGCACATACTTAAGCTTTTCTTTTCCTTGTCTGGGCACTGAAATATTTGTACCCAATCTTTCTCACTGAATTGTAAGTTCCTTTGGGTAAGGAGCAGGTCTTACTCATTTTTGTCTTCCTCACTGCAAACTACTGACTCCAAATTCACTGTCTTAAAGTCACCGTTGACTCCGGGCAACCATTGAGGACAGGCTAGAACTGCCCGTGTGGGTTTCTGAGACTACAATTCTCTACAGGAGTAGAAAGTTTCACCTTTCCTCCCGGAGAGGCTGGTGGTTTTGAACGGCTAGGCTTGAGCTCAACACATAACCACGACTCCACCAAGGCTCCATCCTTGTAAAAAGTGACCGGCGAAATGTTTCACGAATTGAATTCATTCTCTCAATAAAAGTAATGTACAGTCTCGTCTTCAGGAGCTGACCAAATGGGCCAAGCAGTTTAAAGGGAAATGGAAAGCCATATATATTGGGAAGCCGAAAGAGGAAAAACATTTCATTTAATGGACTCTTGAGACTGAAAGAGAGATATTCCTTGACTCTCGGGGGATAAGAAACAGATGCTTACGAAAACTAACAGATCTGTCCTGAAATAGTCACTTAACACTTTGGGTTAGGCCTTTCTGCTCTGGGCTTTCAGTTCTTCATTTGGAAGATTAAGCTTGTAGTAAATTGCAGGGTTTTTAAATTCCAAGGAGTCCCTGGGTAGAATCAATGGTTAATGCACTTTGTGGCATCACCAAGAAGTCCAGCTTTTTTCCTGAGGTTTGCACTCACCCAGAGGGGCCTCGGAAGAAAGATCTGGCAATGTGATCCTGAAAAGCAGCCTTGGAAAACTCTGTGGAGCACATTCCAACCAGATGCACTTGAAGCTATTATATGTTGGCATAGACTCGATGGGATGGGTTTTATAAGTGGACTTCAAAGAGTTTTTAGAGAATTTTTTCATGAACTGAATGAACTTTGGGGGAGGTTGGGTAGAAAGGGAACAGCAAGAGTAAAACCTCAGAGATAAGGAAGTATATGTGTGTCCTAAGTGACCACAGTGTGACGTGACAGGCATAGAGGATAGGAATTGAGGTGGGAGGGGCAGGGAAGGTGGTGTCTGATCTTAGAAGGCATGTCTGTTAAAATAGGGAACATGGAGCAGATGAGCATCAAGAAACTCTCTATGAGTTAGGGCACCCAGTAGCATTGCCTGGAAAGGTTCTCTCTGGTCACAGTGAATTTTATCCTATAAACATTTTCACTCCCTCAAACCTCATCTTTTTGTGTGTGACTGATTTAAGAGAACAGCGTGCGGCTGTGAAATTCTGGATTGTGTCAGGAAAAATGCCACAGAAACTGCAGTGATGTTGAACACAGCTTACAAGGACAGTGTTATGGGGAAAACACAAGTGTATGCATGGGACCTGTGTGAAATTAGTGGAAGTCTTCATTGTAGTGGTAGCTTTGGAGGTGATAAGAGGTGGTTTTGAAAGAATCTAGTAAGCCCTAGAGATGGAGTAGTTATGCTGGACTGTGATCACAAGGTCAGCAGTTCGAAACCAGCAGCTGCTTTGAGAGAGAAAGAACTTTCTATTCCTATGAAGAGTCACTCTCAGAAACGCACCGGAGGAGTCAATGCTGTTCTACAGAGTTTCCATGAGTGGGCACTGAGTCGATGGCAGTGAGTTTGAACTTGAAGGTTTGCTTTAGAGGCCGCTGATAGAGCAAGCCCCTGAGGGATTTTAAGTAAGGAAGTCACATCACAGACTTATGCAAGTGTGCTGATAAGTAGAAGCCCTGGTGGCACAGTGGTTAAGCACTCAGCTGCTAACTGTAAGGGCGACACTTTGAATCAACCAGCTTCTATAGGAGAAAGTTGGCTTCATCAGGATTTATAGTCTTCATGTGGCCTAACCCTCCATCGAATTCTTTCCTTAGACCAGAAATGTGAACAGTCTTGCCCTGAGACAGAGTGCATTGAAAAGTGTCATACTTCCACTTCCAGGCTCAACCTAGAGAGGAGCAACCTCCTGAGGGGCTTGCCTGTATGGGTCTTTTACAGAGAACACTACACTGAAGATCCCATGGTCATGAGCCATGCCCTCACTTCCTGGGGAAAGTCCGTGAACCATATCATAAGGTCGTCTGTCTTGCAGAAGACACGTGCCTCCATCATGACCCCAGTCCCACTCTGGGACTCTCACCAGCAATGACATTGTATTGATCTGTTGTCAACCATGTGTATGTGCCAGTTTTCTCTGGTCTTCTATGTCCTCTTTAAAGCAAATCCCAGCAAATCCTCGGGCACCATAATAACTTCGTGCTAATGGACTCCCTCATCCAGATGATGTATGTCTCTGTAGTTGTCTTGTCCCTGTTCCATTTGAGGCTTTATGGTCTTGCAAAATTTATGGAAAACTTCTACTCCATCCTATAGGACCATGATAAGTCAGAGTTCACTCAATGGCAGTGGGTTTGGGTGCTGATCTGTGCACATGTGCATAACTATGTGTGTGTATTTAAGACTGCCATAAAATTTATTGATATAAAATGTATGTAGGTATAACACACAGTTTATAAGTAACAATAAAATATACATTACTCAACATTGAAAATTCTCTATAGCCAAATGATCCTCAAGAAATAATTTTATTGGTTTCTACTGAACTCTTATATTCATAGCCAGCTTAGAGTTAGTTGCAAGTGAGGAGAGAGGGTAGTTGTGATCATGTTGATGGATGATTTTCTTTATAGGATGGAGTAAGGTGAAAATGAAGTAATGAAATCATATTTCAGAATCTCCATTATTCATTAAGCATCTTTATGAACCAGATCATTAAATTAGAAAAAAAGATTTTGGCATGTTTTGAAAATAATATTGTATTGGCACATAATTCACATAAAACTCAACAGCTCAATCATATTCAGAAGGGTTGTAAAGTCATCATCACAATCAATTTTAGAACATTTTTGTTTCCTTGTCACCATTGTAGTTCACTTCCGTTTCTACCCAACATCCCTTGCCATGCCACTCGATAATTGTTAATCCAGTTGCTGTTTCTATAGATCTATTTATTATGGATTTCCTACCCAGAAAGACATCCAAAACAAAAACAAGACAGAAAAAAGCCTACCAAAAAAAACCAAAATTAACTTGACAAAATAAAAAATAATAATAACCTAAATAAAGCAGAGAATATTAATAACTGGAACAGCAGAGCCACCAATGAGTTTAAATTGCCAACCTTCTGTTAGCGGCCAAACATTTAACCATTGTATCACCAGGACTTTGTAACTAGAGCATTGCCATTGTTGGGGTCATTCAAGTCAATTCTGACTCATTGTGACCCTCTATGCTTCAAAGTGAGACACAATCATTGCTGTTTTCATCCCATGGGTGCAGCCACTGTCAATTTATCTCATTGAAGAGTTACCTTTTTTTCATTGACTGTCTACTTTACCAAGCATGAGGTCCTTTTTCAGACACTGGTCTCTTGATAACATGTCCAAAGTACTTGAGAGGAAGCCTTGCCATCTTCCCTTCTAAGGAGCATTCCTTTATATTTCTTCCAAGGCAGATTTGTTTGCTCTTTTGGTCATCTCTCATATGTTCAGTATTCTTCCTTAGCACCATAATTCAAGCACATCAACTCATCTGCAGTCTTCTTTATTCGTTGTTCTACTTTCACATATATACGGGATAATTGAAGCTGTGACTTGGATCAGGAAAACCTTAGTTGTCAAAGTGACATTCTTCCTCTTGTCCAGTGTACTATGTCATTTGATTCTTTGACTCCTGCTTCCTTGAGCAATGATTGCGGGCCCAAGCAAGATGAAATCCTTGACAACTTCAATTTCTTTTCTATTTATCCTGATGCTATTAATTGCTCCATTTGTGAGGATTTGTGTCTTCTTTACATTGAGTATTAATCCACACTGAAGGCTCCAGTCCTTCGTCTTCACCAGCAAATTCTTCAAGTCCTTTGTGTTTTCAGCAATCAATGTTGTGTCAGCCGCCTATTGAATCTCCCTTCAACCGAGATGCCACTTTCTTTCTCATATAACTCAGCTTCTGAAATTACTTGGTCAGCATACAGATTGAATAAGTATGGGAAAGGATATAGTGCTGACATACACCTTTCCTGATTTTTAGCATGTAGTGTTCCCTTGTTCTGTTGGAATGACTGTCTCTTGGTCTATAGGCAATTTCTTCATGAGCACAATTAAGCACTCTGGAATTCCCATTTGACTCAACATTATCCATAGTTCGTTATGATCTGCACATTTAAATTTCTTTGTATAGTCATTCACACACAACTAAAGATCTTTCTGGTATTCTCGAATTTCAGTCAAGATCTATCTGACAGCAGCAATGGTATCCCTCCACATGGTTTTCTGAATCTGACTTGAAGTTCGCACAGACCAGCAGTGGAACTGGACCGCTAGTAGGGATGATAAGGAGGAGACCAGTTTTAAAAAATGTTTTCAGATTCTGCCTGTGTGAAGTCTCAAATGGAACCAGCTGATATGAAATCATGCAAATTGCACTGGACCTACTAACAAAAGCTCACTGCAACTGAGTTGATTCCAACCCATAGTGATCCGCCAGAGGGTTTCTGAGGCTATAAGTCTTTGTGGGAGGCAAGGACCTGATATTGGTCCCACTTGATAAGACCAGTGATAAAAATTCCCTCCGGGTTTTCTTGACATCTCTGGAGAAAGGAAAACCTGAAAGTTCAGGTTTCCTGCTTTGACTTCCTTGTCAACAACTGCCATAGCTATCGCTTCTGGAATAGACATACCACAAATGGGTGCTTTGGAAGAATAGCAATTTGTTATTTCACAGTTCTGGGGGCTAAAAGTCCAAATTGGGGTCTTGGGCATGTTATGCCTTTTCAAAGAGTCGTCACAGGCGTTTCTTGGCTCCTTACAGTCATCAAATGCCATCTGTCTCCCCCAATCTGATTGGGCAGCAGTGTTTGTTCTGATATTTTTATAACTCAGAAGTGATTGCTGAGGTTCCATCCGACACTGGTATGGCCTCATTGATATAGCAAAGAAGCCCTCGTTCTAAACAGAAGTATATCCATAGGCATAGGAGGTAGGTTCCCACATGTATATGTTAAAAACACATTTTATTGTGAATCAGGTGAAGGCTTACAGAACAGACCATCAGTTTTATACTCAATAGCTCCTCAAACTTCCCAAGGTCTCGTTTGATTTCCATTTTCTTTTTATTGAATATGTCTAATTCAATTTCCATCTTCCTTTTGTTGAATATGGTCTTCTCATTCATCCCAGTTAGCACCTGTCTACTCTTGGCCACTAATAAAGCCTAGCCTCTGACTTCCCCTTCTCTCCTTTTCTGTTCCAACCCTGGTCATCCAAGTTTATTTCTTTTGGTCCAACTCACCTATTTTGGGGAGACATAATGACTTAATTCAAAACAATGGTCATGGGCTGTGGGTGAGGTCTCTCCCAGCTCTAACCAGGTGCTCACCTGTAGGATGGGATGTGAGTCAAGGAACTCATCTCCACCCACCCCAACTCCCACCTGAATCTTAGGGAGGAGGCTCTAGGATGTTGCTGGAACAGGTTTATTCTTGCTGAGATGTACCTGTCTCGCTGTGTCATGGGAGCTTCAGGTTGCTGGATTTGTTTTTCTATGACTTAGAGAGCCAAGGGGGGAAATAGCACTTTGTACTGTCTTCTGGAGCTTCTCACTGCAACCACCTCCCAGTCTGGAGTTGGTCGGGGAGCAGACAGTCTCTTTTCTCCCTCCTGATTTTTCCCTGCCACTTACAAAAAATCTCTCTGCCTAAAGCCCCTTCTTCCCTTGCAATTCAGCTGGGGCAGAAGGTTGTTCGAATGCCAGCAGTTGCGCCCCTGATCCATCTGCACACACAGAGTGTCTGAATCCCATTCCATGCCTATCCAGCTGCCTCTACTCTCAGTAGACAACATTGGAGAGCGCCAGTACAAGGATAGGAGGGGCACATGGTGCAGGGCTGGGCTCCTAACAGAGCTGTGGAATATAGAAGGCAGTTCACATGTGGCTGAGTTCTGGCACAGGAGAAGAGGGTGGAGTTGAGGTTGAGGTAAAGTTTAGTCATAATCCATTTTGAAATTAATGAAATAGGTGTTGTGGTACCCAGGAGAGAGGGAGGTCAGGAAAGCTGGTATCCAGGAGATAACCCCTGTGTTAGTCCAAGTTGACTAGAGAAACAAATTCATACATATGCATATGTGTATAAGAAAGAGCCTTTTATACAAGAGAAACTGACTATTGAGAACACATCCCAGCCCAGTTCAGATCAAGTCCTTAAGTCCGATATCAGTCCATATGTCCAATAACAATCTATGACACACAGGCAATAATGCTGAATGCAGAAAGATTACAAACCAGTGGGTGGGAAGTCTTATGGATCCAGTGGTGGTGTAGACATCTCAGCACTAGTGTGGATCTCCACATGACTCCTTCAGCTTCAGGGTTCTATTGTAGTTCCATGTGTCTGATCAACCAGGATGTCTCAGAGGGAGTGAGCCTGTGTCTCACCTCCAAGGAGTTATTTATCTCCTTAGTGCCTCAGGTCATCAGGCTGTGACCTTATTGACAGGATAGACTCCACTCCTTCTCTCGTAAGTCTCAAATTGACAACAGATTTTGTAACTAGCACACTTCCCTTCCCCAAAGGACATCGAGCGAGAAGCATCATAGTGGCCAGGTAGACTAGGTGGAACTCAGAGCCCCAGGGAATGCTGTGTGAAAAGGATGGAGGAGGGAAAGGTGACCCAAGGAACCGATTAGGGAATGTCCAGAGAATTTTGACAGGAAAGAAACGGCATGAACAAAGAGGCCAGAGAACAGACAATTGTGTGATAAACTGGGAACCATTTGGAGCATTGTGTTTATGCTTGTAGTTTCCCAAGTTTATCTAGTCAGAATCCTGCTTACATTAGCACAGCCTCTCTTCCTCCCTGTAAAGAAAGCAGTCACACTGCAGTCTCTCCCATGACCCAGGGTCAGGAAGACATTTGACACTTCTGTACTATGCTAATATTTGATCCAGCCTTTTGTATTCAAGGTGAAAAGACCACACAGTTATGTGATGCCAAAGGTATGGGAAATGTCAGTTTTCCTGGCTTGCTGTCTCTTGCTGTGTTTTCCATATTAATCACTCCATTTTCCCCCTGCAGTCACGGTCTGCTATTTCTCTCTCTCAGAATTGTCAGCTGCCTGGTGTGTCAGGCAGTGTTTCGTTATGATACAGTGACACAATAGAACTCATGCTGGCAGGGTTACTGCCCAAAGTGTGTGTTTCTCTTGGTGGTGATGTTCATGAACGTCCAGAAATCCCAGGGTGACTGAACTGAATCACAGGGTCTAAAATGGCCATGTGGTTTGCTTTTTAGCAGAAATAAACACCCCAGACATGTTCAAAGGTGGGTGGGTGGTGATGGGGGGAACTAACCGACAATATCTAAAGCGATAGTAAGAATGCATTTTCTACATCACAAATCTGTTGCGTACATAGATCTGGATGCAGCCACAACTGGCTGGATGAAATACTATTCCATGGGAATGGAAGTTTGTGGCTTTGTGAAGGAATTTACCAGACTGTGAAAACCTTTCCCCAACTCTTTTGCCAAAGCACAGAGAAATAAAGATGGGTTACCACTCTGAGTATGCATCGGCTCTAATCCTCTTAAACCCTTACTGCAGACCCAGGCACATAACAGGAACAAAGAAATATAGCTATTCCTTAGAACAGGGAACCCTAGTGGGGTTGTGGGGTAAGCGTTGGACTGCTAACTACAAAGCCGGCAGTTCAAACTCACAGGCTGCGCTGAAGGAGTAAGATGAAGCCACCTCCTCCCACAAAGATGTAGAGCCTCAGAAACCTAGAGAGTGTTGCTATGAATCACCAGAATCACCTCCATGACAGGGGCTTAGGTTTGGCATACCTTCCACCAGGAGTCGTGGTGGCACAGTGGGTAGACAGTCATCTCTTTTGGAAAGGTTGATGTTTCCAAGCAACCCGCTGCTCCTTGGGAGAGAGATGCAGCAGACTGCCTTCAACATCCTATGAGGGGGCAAACCTTTTCCGTGTTATTGTGCTATGTGAATGGGAATCGACTTCATGATGCAATGGTTTAAAAACATTGGTTAATGCACTCTAAGAAGGCCTGGTGGTGCAGTGCTTACGCCTGGGGCTGCTCACTGCAAGGCCAGCTCCTGGAAGCCAGCAGCATCTCCTTGCAAGAAAGATGGGACTTTGTGCTCCAAGAGTCACGGAGTCGGAAATGCATAGGGCAGTTCTGCTCTGTGCTATGGATCACTGTGCCATCACTCGATGGCCGCGAGCTGGGCTTTTTGGTAGGAGCCCTGGTGGTGTAATGGGTTCCACATTGGTCTACTAGCCACAAGGCCAGCAGTGTTCTGTGGGAGAAAGTCGAGGCTTTCAACAGGAATTACAGCCCCAGAACTGCACAAGGGCAATTGTGCGCTGTCCTACAGGGTCTCTGAGTGTTGGAATTGGCTCCAGGGCTGCGGGTCTCATTTGCTTTAACTATCACCTACGGTATCTGTTCGTTTGTTGTACCTGGGCAGCCGGACTGTTGCTACAAGGCTGCCAGCTGTGCCACTGTGATTTCACGTATAAGTAAGGTAACCTACGGTGGCCATGCTTTCACAAAGCTTGCAGGTTAAGACTGGGAAGAAAGGCCTGGTGATCTCCTTTGGAAAATCAAGCCACAAACATCCTCTTGGTCACAACAGAAAATATAACTGATAATTTTCTGGAAGATAAACATCATCATCTCGGGTCATGATGTCAGGAGAGACTGGCCCCTGGAGGAAGGATATTATGTTTGATAAACTAGAGGGGCAGTGAAAAAGAGGAAGGTCCTCCAGCAGATGGATTGATACAGGGGTTGCCACAATAGGCTCAAGCATCGGAACGATGAGGAGAATGGCACAGGACTGGGCAGGGCTCGATGCTGATGTGCACAAGGTTGCTGTGGGTCAAAACTCACTCCGTATCATGGAATAATAACAACAACAAACCTCCTAGTATGGTAGGAATTCAAAAGACACAGCATCTTCAGCAACGAGTCATGAAGATGCTATAGGGTCAGGCAACATTTAAAAAAGTTGATTTTTAAAAGTCTATTATTTTTACTGTGGACTGTAGAGAAGCTTACAGAGTCGATCAGTTCTCAATGCACACACGTTTTGTTTCATCTCCTGGACTGCAATCTTTACAGTGAGAACTCTTTTATCGCTCGTCTTTCCGAGGTTTCTGTTTTCTAGTCCTCCTTCTTTATTAACCCCCCTCAACTTTGTTCCTGGACAAACACTTCCCTTTGACTACAAGTGGTTGGTTGCTCTAAGGTGTGTATACCTCCGCAGTGTTATTGTTTCCACTCTAGACTTGTCTGTTATTTGAATCAAGTAGGGGTAGGGGGGGAAAGAAGAAATAAGTTACTTCCAGATTTCAAAGTGGCTAAGGGCTATAGTCTTGGGGGCTCTTCCAGTTTATAGCTGAGCAGTGAAGTCCATAAGTCTGATACGAGTCCACAAGATCCTCTTCAGACTCACCCAGCCACATGCAACCCCTGTTCGTTGGTTTGTACATGCAGTTGCCATGAGATGGAAGTAATTCACCAGCAGCTCGCAATTCATTCACTGGCATCAAGGCAATGCCAACGCAGACCAATCCTGTAGGGCACGGTGGAACTGCCCCTCTTTCTGGGACTGCAACTCTTTACTGGAGGACAAAACCCCCTCTTTCTCCCATGGGGCAGTAGGTGGTTTTGAACTGTTGTCCTTGTAGTTCCCAGTCATGTGTAACCATTATACCACTAGGGCTCTGCACCTAACAACAATACCCTGTAATGGAGTGAATGGGGTGTCGTAGTCTACAATTAGGAAAGAAGTTAGTTAGGAACAGCAGTCCTTAGATCAGTTAAGAATTGTTTGGCTATCAGTTACAGAGACCCCTGAGATTGTGCATTAAACACACAAGGATGTACTTTTTTATATAAATACTGTGGCAGTTACACAATCTCCTGCTCCTTGAGGGAAGGGGTGGAGTCTAGTCTGTCAATCAGGTCATAGACAATGAGGTCTCTGTGTGGGCATGGCCTTCTCCTGAGGATTCTGGGAACTCCCGTATTTCTTCCTTGGAGGTGGGACACACACTCTCCCTGTAAGATATTCTTGTTGACATATCACATGGAACTACACTGTTGGAGCCAGAGTCCTGGAGCTAGAGAAGCCCTGTGGAGATCCACTCCAGTGCTGAGATGCTTTCATTGCCACTGTATCTCCAAGACTTTCCACCTACTGGCCTGTGATCTTCCTGCATTCGGTGATCTTGCATGTGTTGTGAGAGTCTGAAGAAGAATTTATAGACTGATATTAGACATATGGGCTAATATTGGACTTACGGACTTGATCTGGTATGTTTTCTTAATATACAATTACTCTTTGTTATAAAGCTCTCTCTTATGCACATATTAGCCTGTTTGGATATGTTTCCCTAGTCAGTCTGAATGAACACAATACTGTCTGATATTAGACAGTTAAGAGCTAGCATGATAGTTCTAGGATTCATTGACTTTCCCCAGTTCATGAATCTGCCATTCCCAGGATGTGGCCCTTGTTCAAGATGGCTGCTGGAATTTCAGCAATCATATTGATATTACAGGCAATGATATGTTCTGGCTACAGTGATGTCATATAGCTGTACTTCACTGTAGGTTTTTGTGTTAATTGACTCAATATCTCTAATTTACTACAAATATATTTAAAAAGTAAACCACAACTTCCTCTTCTTCTTGTCATTTTTGCAATCTATAAGAAGAGAGTTTGTGTAAGAGTGAGAGTCTTCATTGTCTTACTGGGTAATTTTGTCTTCATTGTCCAAAGCCAACAGGTCTTCCTCTGTTCTTTCAAAACAATAATAATTGTAACACCTGTCTGTGTTAAAAAAATCAGAATGTACTAGGCTAGGTTGACTTGAGAAATAAATTCAGTGACACTCATCTATGTGTAAGAAAGAGGTTTATAGCTAGAAGTAGTTATATATCAAGAAAACATTACAACCTAGTCCAGCTCATGTCCATAAATCTGATACCAGCCCATAAGTTCCTCTTGAGATTCACCCAGACACATGCAATAATGCAGGATACAGGAAGATCACAGGCTAGTGCATGCAAAGTCATGTGGATCTCAAGTCGGTGGAAAATATCTCAGGGCTTTAACAGGGTGGCCATCAAGCCAGAAAGTCATGGGAGAGAGAGAGAGAGAGAGAGAGAGAGAGAGAGAGAGAGAGAGAAAATTGGCTTCCAGAGTCCTATATCTTGGTTACACATCCAACTGAGGTTGTCAACCTACGACCTGATTGACAGAATAAACTTCATCCCTACCGTTTTATATATCTTCAAGTTGACATGAGATTATGTAACTGGCACACATATTAATGTGCATTTAATGTACATTAAATTCAAAGGATTAATCATCAGGAATTGGCTTACTCAATTGTGCAGGCAGACTAAGGGTGTATGAATTTCTCAGGGCAAGCATCCAGGAAGGTAAGATTGCAACAAGTCAGCTGGAACCCTAAGAACGTTAGCTGCCCCTTGGAGATGCTGAACTCGGAAAGGCTGTGTTGTTAAGGGATAGGGAGTCAGCTCCAGTTCACAGTGACCCTGAGCACATCAGGAACAAAGACTTCCTGGTTGTGACTTCCTCATCGATCATTGCTACACTTGAGCCCATGCTTGCAGCCCTGTGTCAGTGCACCTTGTCGAGTCTCTTCCTCTGTGTTCACTTACCCTCAACTTGTCCAACCATGGTATTCTTCCTTTTTCAGGGACTGGTCTCTCCTGGCAACATGTCCAATGTTTAGAAGACCAGGTCTCACCACCTGTCGCTCTAAGGAGCATTCTGACTGTGCTTTCTCCAAGGTAGATGCAATTGTTCTTCCTGTCCAGGGAGTTTTCTGTCTGCATTGGCAAAATACCATTCCAATGTGCCAATGTTCTCTAATCATCCTTATCGATTGTTCAGCATCCACATGCATGTGAGACATTAGACAATACCAGGTGAAGTTGGATTGCTAGTTGTAAAGTTTTCAGTGGCTATGTAAGGTTGTTCAAAAGCGGACAGCCTATTCCTTCTCCCTTGTCAATCTCAGTCTGGAAGCTCAGCTGAAACCTGCCCACGATGACTGACCCCGCTAGTATTTTGAAATATTGGGTCCCAGTTTCCAGCAGCACAGCAACACACAAACCCCCACAGTATGACAAATGGACTGGTGAGTTGTGGTTCTCGGTCTACCTCCACGGACTCATTACAGACCGTGGGTGGCTAAAGAGGTTCTAGTAACTAGTTCATGCGTCACATTCATAGAAGTGCAAGCTGTTGGGAAATGAGAGGCAAACTGGCTTACTAAAGTCCTGAGTGATTTCACCTGTAGGAGGGACCCAGAAATCCTGCGTATGAATGAAGAATTCACCCCTGCTGCCTCCCTGGTGGTGTTAGCATGTGAACTGGCCTGGTTTTCTGAGTAGTTAGAGAAGCAGATAGTTGTCTCTCTCGCTGTCATCTGTCTCATCAGTTTACAGGTTTGCCACCCTCCTTTTTGGTCCTTACAAAGGGGACATTCAGGTTCACTTACAAACACAAGGGCTCATTTTCTTCTTGAGGCCGACAATGATGCCACCGACAAAACCACACTCACCGCCATCGATGGAGTTCATTCCGATTCATAGGGAGCCTATAGCACAAGGCACAACTGCCCCTGTCAGTTTCTGGACCATAAATGATTAGGGGAGTAGAAAGTCCCACCTTTCTCCTGAAGAGAGGCTGGTGGTTTTGAACTGCTGATCTTCCGGATCGGTTCACAGACCAACTAGTAACTACTACCCCTAGGTCTTATTGACCATCATTTATAATCATTTCTAACAATCTCCCCCCCCCGCCCCGTTCCCCCTGCCCCCATGATGTTCACTCTAAATTTCATGAGGCTTTCAGAGAGACAACAGTCCCCCTTTCCGAATGAGAATCCAGACTTCCAAGTAGAAGTGTCTGTCTTTCAACTTGCTTCCATCTACCTTGTCTCTCCCCACACTCTCCACCGCCTCCATCCACACCGCATCACCCATACTACAAAGGAAAGAGGAAGACAAAAATAGACTCATTTCACAATAGCTTCCAAATGAGCTATAACATACACAGTCCATTTTAGATGGCTTTCCTGGTGCATAACCTGTAATGTTTTCGCTTAGGTTCAGAGTGGGGTCATGAGGTCTTTCTAAATTTTGTACAGCCAGCTATTACCATGTGAGAGAAGCATTGGCCACATGGGGGCACCCAGGGGTTGATTTAATGAAAGCAAAACAAAACAAAACAGGAATTGCCACAGACAAGCAATTTCCTCTCAACAAGGAAGGAGAAAAGAAAGCCAGTGCAGATGACGCATCCTGGCCTAGCTGCTTGGAAAGCGGGTACAGGTGGAACACGACTGACTCTCCCACAGGAAGGAGATTCCCTAGACTGCCCATCATGGGAGGCCAGCTCGGGTCTCTGGGTCTGATTGTCAGTGGTCTGGCGCATGCTGTGTCTCCGAGGAAGGTCATTGTGCCAAAACAAGAGAGGTGATGGCTCCAGGGGAGGAATCCAGGCCCACTGCAAGCTTTTCAAACACAGAGAATCAATGTCTCTTGCAGCCAGTGGCTGGAAACATCTGAACAATCACACAAGTGCTGTAGGTCTTATTTTCTTCCTAACCCCAGTAAATAAATCACATCTTTGAAAATCATTTTGAAGGGCCTGAGGGCAAAGAGCATCTCTGGGTTTAGGAAAGACTAAATCCCCAAATTGTCCAAGTACTAAGGCTGAGAGAGGCCAAGAGCCCCGAAAGTGCTGGGAAGTGTTATGGCGGAGGGCATGGCTTTGGGAATCAGACATCCCAGCTCTTCCGCTTGCCTGCTGCGCCACTCACTTTCAAACCATTTTGCGGCCATGTAGTCCTTCCACTCTACCGCCAACTTCCCTCCCCACTCGTGTATGCAGGCTATCGCCCACGGTTCATGGCCGTGATCATCCTGATCTCCAGCGAAAATCAACTCTCCGTTCTCTACGACCTCAGCATTTTACTGCAAGAAGAACATCTACACACACACACACACACACACACACACACACACACACACACCCCTCTGATGATAGTAAGTAGATCCTACATACATGCCTTCTCTTACCCTCACTGCTGTCAACATCTGGATACTCCTGCTGTTCTTTAATTGATTTATAACCGTACCCTCCGCCTTTCCCTCTTTCTTTAAACCTGAAACACCCTCTACAATCTCTCTCCATTGCTGCCTATTCCACTGAGAAGTACAAGCCATCAGAAGAGACTAGTTCATCTCTGGACTATTGAATCCAACCCCCCTACCTGTAAGTCTGCTTGCCCTTCCCCTGCCCGTTGTGATGCACCAGGCAGCTATTGCTGCTTGCCGTCCATCTCACCCCAGAACTCTGCACTGAACTCGATGTCTAACGTAGCTTCCTGTGGGTCTCACTCATACGCTCCTTTTTAATGTGACCAATCTCATACCCGCACATTTTGTATTTCCTTCAAAACTAGCCCCCCTAAATCTCTGTCTCCCTCTACCTTTGCCACATTTCTCTTTTGAAAGCCCAAATGTTAAAATAAAGAAATGGAGAATATAATGATATATGACTTAGAAGGCATATGTAAATGTTACATAATACACTGCATGTGATAGGATCTGGTAGCAATAATGTTGATTGTTTTTATAATAATTAATGTTGACTGTATTTATAACAATTAACAAATGTTTTAAATATTTTGTATTAAATCTATCTATCTATTTTTGGCATATATATTGCTATGTACAATGGATTTTTCCTGGGCTATGTGCTTATAATTCTTGCTTTCACTGCTATAACTTGCAATCCATCATTATTGATAATAGAGGTGGAGAAAGTAAGATATGGGCTTATGAAAAGTAAAATGCCATAGAATATTTAAGTAAGCAGCTCTGACAACAGTAAAGCAAACGTCACAAATTAGGCAGCTAATGATTGTTCTGGGTACAAAAGTGGTGTGTTTTGGTCCTGGAGGACTGTGTGGAGGATATGGGTTGGTGCTGGCTCTCCAAGGCGGGTAAGGACTTGAGAAGCATTGACGTTGGTTCCTATCGACTAACTCAAAAGCCCGGGAGTTGAAACCCACTTAATAGCACAGCCAAAGAAAGGGCTGTGGTCGGCTTTCACAAAGATCCCTCTCATCCACACAGACATTTTGACCTGCTCCAGTTCTAACCTGGGCCAGCCCACCCCTCCTTAGTCAACCTGGTGGTCCCTTGCTCCTGGGAGTCACCACATTAGTGTGTTCTCCAGATAGGCATAGCATACAATAGCCCAGAATTCACTGGGTTCAAGGGACCTCCAGTCTCAGCCTCCAGAGTAGCTGAGACTTGGCTAGCATCAAACCTAGGAACATAAGTCGGACAGGCATGGTAAGCCTTTTTGATGATATAAGATGACTTCTTGATCATATGCATTAATTTTTTTAACTCTGTGATGCATGGGATTGCCATGAGTCTGTATGTATCAGATGGCAAGGAGTTTGATTTGAGTACTGGAGAGGAGGGGAAAGGCAGCAGGTAAGTGTGGTAGGGGGAGGGTACTGTAGCACAAACCCCAAAGCGTGGAAGAACTAGGCGGCTTGAATTGTAGAAGGAGCGGATTTGACTGGCAGGAGAGACCTTGTGAGGAAGCAGTCTGGAAAGGGGGACAAAGGAATCCAGTTAATTATGAAAGCAAGTAGCTTCAGGCTAAAGGAAGTCCCAGGGAAACAGGAAACACTCTTTTATTTAATTGGACAAGCAAGGTAGGATGTGCTTCTATATGATCAGGTCCAAGAAACCTTATTGCCATTGAGTTGATGGGTGGTTGTGCTGAGGTTGAACTTTCTTTTTCCCTAAAAGAATTCTCACTTTAGCTTGCGGGAGACTCTGACAGTCTTGGTAGAGCAATTGGGTAAACATTAGAGTGCTAATCACAAGATCAGCGGTTCAAACCACCAGCTGCTCTGTGCAAGAACAATGAGTCTATCTGCTCCTATGAATGTTTACAGCCTTGGAGACTCTATTGTTATGAGCCAGAATCCACTGGATAATTCCCAAGCCAAAATCATTGCTGCCAATTCCATTCTGCCCAGTGAAAGCCTTAGCTAACCTGGTAGAACTGCCCCTGTGGTTTCTGGGACTAAATCATTACACGAGTGGAGTTTTTGTGCCTGGAAAGCAAGGGACAATCTACACCATGGCTTTTTATGTGAAAAGCAAACAAACAAATTTGGAATCTTGGAAATGAAAATCCCATCAGTAGACATGGAGATAAATAGCATTTTAGCATGCATATTAAGAAATGGATCTGCTCTTCAGAAGAGCATAGTGTGTCATCCTAGTTCACTTTCTCCAGATAAAGAAGGGAAACATGACATGTTGTATATGGGACGGGACCAACACAATATATTAACTGATAAGATTATACAAAAAAAGACACATTATCATAACTAAACTGGAGATAAGATTTGCTTAGAGTTAAGCAATTTTGTGTATAGTTACAGCAACCTTAAAAGGTGCTAGCGTCAGAACCTTCTGTTTTGCATTCCTATGCTGCTATAAAATATTACATTCTGAAGGGTTAGGATAGATTTCAGAGCAATTTGTAGGTGTTGAGAAAATGACTTGTCAAAGTAAGAGGGAAAAAAATCCCCCCCCCCCCCACCTCACCATCAAGTCGATTTTAACTCACAGGGATTCTGTTGAACAGGGTAGAACTGTCCCTGTCGGTTTCTGCGACTGTCACTCAAGTCGTGCAAAATAAAGATATTGGTGGTGAAAGATGTAGAACAGGACGTGGCTGGGAAGACAATAGGTGACATTTTCACAAGCACTGGCCACACTCATCCTACGTTAAGCAATCAATTCCCATTGGTGGGTTCTGCAAACGCAGAATGAGCTAATGCGCCTGTATGTGTGAAAGGACCTTGTGACTTAAAGGAAGGCATTATTGTTTTAGGATGTGTGGGAAGATGTCAGAAAAGGCAGGGGGCAGAAGTCCTGGGTTAGAATTTTAAGTCCATGTTTTGTGCCAGCACCAGCAGCCACAGGGTCACTGACTTTTGGTGACTTTGTGTGTGTCATAGGCTTTCCAATGACTGATGGTTCAGAAGTAAATAGGTCACCATGCCTGTCTTCCACACCAGCTCTCAGAACCTCCAACCTTCTGGTTAGCAGCTAGGTATGCTCACTGTGGGCACCTCATGGGAAGCCCATCTCATACTCAGGTCCCCCTTTCCCGAAGGCATTTGCCTCATCCTTTCAATCATCCAGTTGTGACTTTTTGAGTGTGGGACAGGGACCCTTTGAAGAGTCTAGTGAAATCCATGCATCTCTTTTAGGAATAATGCTCTTCAATGCATGCATTTAAAATGCATAGGATTACTGAGGAAATCAATTAAGTTGTGTTAGTCTGGGTAGACTAGAGAGACAAATTCATGAACTTGCATAAGTGAATAAGAAAAGGTTTTCATACAAGAGCAGTTAAGTATTGAGGAAACATTCTAACCCAGTCCAGTCACAGACAGTAAGTCTGATATTAGCCCATAAGTCCAATACCAATCTATAAAGTCCTCTCTGACTCACGAAATACATGCAAGGAAGCCAAATACAGAACGATCACAAGTCAGTGTATAGAAAGTCTTTGGATCCAGTGGTGTTTTAAGCATCTCAGTGCTGGCAGGGGCCTCTGTGGCTTCTCTGGTTTCAGAGGTCAGGTTGTGGTTTCTCCTCAGGGATGTCTCGCAGGAAGTAAGCCTTGTCAGTAGAGAGTCTCCAAGAGAGAAAGACAGTGTCTCCTGCTTCCATGAAGGAAGTATCGGGTTTCCCAGCATTCTCAGAGAAGGCGATGCCCACACAGAGTTAACATTGGCTCTCTACAGATCGACAGGCTAACCTCTCCCTCTACACTTTTAATCCTCAAATTGACACTAGATTAGGTGGCTGCCACAGTTGTTATCAATAAAAAGAGTAAGTGGTGATATTGGGACTCATGCTCTTCTGTATTAATGTGCCACAGAGCAAGATCTAATAGCAGGTCTAAGAATTTCTGTCATTTAAAAGAATAGATAAAATCATATATACCTATGTATATATATATATTGGCCCTCCCAGCCAGCCTTCCCCTTCCTGTGGAAAGCTCTAGTCTGACTTTTTTTTTTTTTTTTTGGCATCACTGCTCTCCGGCGGTGGGAGTAGGAGGCCCAGCCCCACTGCTGGAATTGAACCTCCATCCCAGTGGGCCGCAGTCCTGCGCACAACCACTACGCCACCGGGGTTCAGCCCTAGTCTGACTTTTATTTATCCATTTATTAAATACTTTTATTGGGGGTTCTTACAACTCTTATCACAATTCATACATTCATCCATTGTGTCAAACACATTTGCACACATGTTGACATCATCATTTTCAAAGCATTTTCTTTCTACTTGAATCCTTGATATCAGTTCCTCATTTTTCCCTTCCTCTCTCACTCCTCCACCAGCTCCCCCTAATGAACCTTTGATATATTATAGCTTATTATTTTCATATCTTACATCATCCTCTGTCTCCCTTCACCCACTTTTCTGTTGTTTGTCCCCCTGTGAGGGGGTTATATGTTGATTCTACTGATCAGTTTTCCCCTTTCCCCCCCACCGTCCTCTTATCTCCTGGTATCTCTATTTTCATTATTGGTCCTGAGGGGTTTATCTGTCCTGGATTCCCTGTGTGTTCAGGCTTTTATCTGTGGCAGTGTACATGTTCTGGTCTAGTCAGATTTGCAAGGAAGAATTGAGGTCATGATAGCAGGGTCTGGAGCAGGAAACATTAAAGAACCAGAGGAAAGTTATATGTTTCATAAGTGCTATACTCTATCCTAACTGACTTGTCTCTTCCTTGTGACCCTTCTTTAAGGGGATGTTCAATTTTCTACAGATGGACTTTAGGTCTTCAGTTTCATTTACTCACTTCCTCTCATTTACATAAAATTGATTTTTTTTATAGCTGAAAGTAAACTTTATTTTTCTTAATCTTGACATATCATAGAGGTAAATTTATGAGTGCTTAGTTCTCCTTAAAAATAATAAACCAGGGGTTGAGCCCCGGTGGCGTAGTGCTTGTGCGTGGGACTGCGGCCCACTGGGATGGAGGTTCAATTCCAGCAGCAGCTCTACAGGAGCAAAGACTGGGCCTCATACTCCCACCACCAGTGATGCCCCAAAAAACAAAAAAAAACAAAACAAAAAACCAACAACAACAAAAATAATAAACCAGGAAGCGGAAACACTTCATATTTTGAGAGAGAACTTTGATGTATTAGTCCAGTGTGGCACTTTGTTCATTTTGACTCTGCCTGGGGACCGGCACTGAGACGTTTGACGACACTTGTTAATCACTTTTGCACGTGCACCTTGTCCTTCACCTGGTTTTCCTGGGGTGCGAAGCTGATACCGATCATCACCCTAACAAGTTCCATGCTTTGTTCTCTGGTCTTAGAGCTATTTCCTTCAGTCCTGTTGACATCAAAATGCCTTAATTTTCTGGAGTAGATTGAAAATAAGAGGGAGCAAGAGAACTTTGTCCACATGATAGTGTAATTACAGTTGTTTTAGTTCATATTTGAAAATAACTATCTCTTTAGAAGTTTTTGATCGATCTCGTTAGAAGTTTTTGATTAAAACATTTTTACCTTTGTAGTATACAAGAAACACTCTGTTTATCTGTTCTATTTCAGGGAAGAACTGCAGATTTTCCCCCTTCAAAATTAAAGTCTGGTTATGGAGAACATGTATGCTATGTTCTTGACTGTTTAGCTCAAGAAGCATTAAAATATCTTGGTTTCACCTGGAAAAGGTAAAACTTGCCAAACCTAATGCTAGTAATTATATGTGGATACAGCTGCTTCTAAGGATTCAGAGTTCCCTAATCATATTGATAAAAATTTTATTTGCTCTTTTTTTTTGTAAACTGAAAATGCCTTAATTATTAAGAAAAACCAGTGTAGACATTTTGTGATTATATATGCATATAATTATCAACTGTATTATTATCAGTTTAAGAAACACTATTAAAACCTCGGTATACACACAAGCATAGCCTGTACATGGGAAATCTGATAGCTGTAGACTATAAGGAAAAATGGAAGCTTAAATAGCATTGTCTCTTTTGCTTATAGTGATTTTTAGTCACAGGTAATACTGGATGAAGCCATGTGCCACTGTCAATGACCTTGTTCATTGCTTCTTTTTCTGACCTGTCCTTTGTTTATATTTCTATCATCACATTGCATATATCTGAAAATCATTTGCTTATAGACTGGACTTTTTTTTGCTAGAAATTATGAAATCTTCATGTGTCTTCTCTGACAGCATGATGTTTGCTTTGTCATATATGCTCAATTAGTGTTTATCATCTGAATGTGAAATAGAACATTCAGAATTATCTTATTTTTATAAGTTAAAATGAGAAAATATGTTTATGTGGCATTTTGAAGACTGGGATTATTGATTGGTTAGAGGATATGAAAGGCACTATCCAGCTAAAATGTGGGTAAACAGTGATTTTTTTTTTAATTAGAACTAAAACGTGGCTCATATTGTTCCTTGCTAATTTTTGTTATTAAAAATCATTTTATTGTGGGCTCGTACATTGTTTTTCACAATACATAAATAAACATACTGTGCCAAGCACTTTCACATGTCTAATGTTGTTATCATTCTCCAGTCATCCACCTTTTCCCTTGAGACCTTGGTATCGGCTTTTCCATCCCTTCCCCTCTTCCCCTGTTCTCCCTTCCCCATCAACCCTCAATGCTTTAGACATTTTTATTGTTCTGGCATATCTTACACTGCCCTACCTCTTCCCCAACCCACTCCTATGATGCCCCTCCTTCAAATAGGAGCTTCTGTGTATATCCTTGCAGTTGGCTCCATCTCTCTACCCCACCTTTTCTCCACCCTTCCAGCATCTCCAATCTAACCATTGGCCCTAAGGGGCTCATCCATCTTGGTTTCCCCATATCTCCAGCTCCCCTCTATACTAGTGTACCTTCTCCAGCCCATCTGGGTTTGTAATGTAGTGTTGGGACCATGATGGTTGGGGGGAGGAAGACTTCAGGAACTAGAGGAAACTTGTATGCATCATCGCTGCCCTGTTGTCCCTTGACTGGTCTGCTTCCTCCCCTTGACTCCCCTGTAAAGTGGTGACTAATTACATGCCAGTGGACCTTAGGACCCCACCCTGCTCTCACCCTGATTAGTGATGACTTGGTTCTTGTTCTTTCATGCTCTACACCTGCTCCCTATGGCCCTCTTGATCACACAGGCTGGTGTGCTCCTTCCATGTGGGCTTTGCTGTTTCTGCACTGAATGGTGACTTGATTATCTGCCAGTCTTTGAGACTCCAGACATTCAATCGTTTGGTAGCTGGGCGCCATTGTTTCTTCTGTTCTGTTTGCGTCTGTATCCATTTGTCTTCAGCGATCGTATCGGGAGTCGATTGGTCCATTGATTTTGATTTTTCTGTTCTTTGATTCCTGATATCAGATCCCATCAACACCCATGATCACCCAGACTTGTGTGCTTCTTCCAGGTGGGAGTTTTTGCTTCTCAGCTAGATGGTTGATTGTTTATCTTCAATAATTTAAGACAGTGGTTCTCAACATTTGAGGCCCAAATGACCCTTACACAGGTCTTGCCAGAGATCATATATCTAATGGTCTTAGAAACCGAAACACTGCTCCTCAATCTGTCTCCAGGTGGGACTGCCCACGTGCAGATATACCCACATATAGGGTCACTACAACATGAGAAACCATATTATAGGGTCACAGCACTAGGTGGAGAACCAGTGCATTAAGACCTCAGATGCTACATCTTTTGATAGCTGGTGTGGCAGTCATGTACTCTGGTGTTGATTTCATGATTGGGAGTGTAGAGGTGGAGTCTTGCCTGTCAATCTAGACATAGCCAATGAGACCTCTGTGTGGGCATGGCTTTCTCCTGAGAATTCTGGGAGATCCGACTGTATTTCCCCCTAGGAGGTGAGAGATTTATGGCTCTGTCTCTTGGAGACACAAGGTTGACTGCCTGTGAGACATCTCAGAGAAGAGACCACATGGGCTTCCCCTGATAGAACCAAACCTCTGAAGCTGGAAAAGCCATGTAGAGACTCTTACCAGTGCCGAGATGCTTGAGAAGTATCAGAGAGGCCCTGTCAGTGCTGAGATGTTTCTACCACCACTGGATACACAGGACTCTGCACTCACTGGCCTGTGATTATCCTGGTATCATTGCACGTGCTTTGTGAGTCTGAAGAGGACTTATAGATTGATATTGGCATATAGTCGCATATCAGACTTATGACCTTGGACTGGACTGGGTTTTCTTAATGTATAGTGGCTCTTGTATACAAACCTCTCTCTTACATACACATGCACGTTTATGAATTTGTTACTCTAGTCTACCCAGACTAACACAGCTGGGCACCATCAGCTTTCTGCATTACATTTTCTTATGCGTCCCAAACCATATTTTGATTGATTTGCAACTATAGTGTATCCTTTGTTTTTCTTTATGTCAAGTCAGGTGACTTTTACTATGGATGAATATCTAAATTTGTCACCGAAGGAAATGTTGATATTTTAGTTAGTGGTTAGTAAAATCAGAACTGATTTATTTTTCTTTTACCCTTCAATTTCATGCTGCTGTTAGATCTTGTCCAATCAATTCTGACTCATAGTAACCCCATGTGACAGCCGAGCATTGTCCTCCAACCCCCCAGAGTTTTCTAGGTTGTCATGGTCACATGAGCAGACTACCAAGCCTGTTCAGTCAAGGAGTGGCTGGTGGGTTCAAACCACCCACATTTCAGTGGGCAGTAGGGCTCTTAACTACTGCATTCTTGAAGACTCCTATCTTCCTCACCAGTAGCCTAGCTTTACTCAGCTCCCCCCAGATTCCACCCATGACCCTAACTCTCTCAGCCCCTTTGCTTTGGCAAGTTGAGTGTCTTCTTCCTGGAGACTCCTCCCTACCCTTCTCTCTCTCCGTCAGCTCTGAGGTCTGTGGGTTCTTCCCATAAAACAGTCCTTAGCTTGTCCCTTCACAGAGAACTGTGCACAGTGGAGTCCCTGTCTGTGTCCAGCGCACCCTACTCATCCAGGGTCTGGCAAGATTTCTCCTGTGGGGAAGGTGCTCAGAAATGCCTGTGCCTCGGAGGACAGGGGTATGTGGTTAGGAGCATGGACTCTGGAGTCAGACAGCCTGGTTCTTGATCACTATCCCACGACTCAAACCATCAACTAAGCAGACTGCCATCGAGTTCATTCTGATGCGGGTATAGGCCAGGTGTTGATACTTTGGGTTCCTCAGTTTTTTTCACCTGTAAAACTGGCATTATCGTGCTTTGCTGAGGTGTAGCTGCATTGAACTTTAAGGCCACAGTTGGTTCATGGTATGAGCCCTTTAAACCTGAGCTATGAAGATGTGCTTTGGTTTCAGTAACATGACCTGGACTCCTTCAAGTCATACCCAACTATCCTTTGTTTTCACTGTCGTTCACACAGTGCCACTGAGTTGATGTGGATTCGTGTGAGTTACCATCATTTTATTAAGCCCGTAGCATCATTTAGGGCCCAGTTTAATTGTGTCACTGCTTTTCACCTCCATTGAGATGAATATTAAATGTTTATTTCAGCAGGAATAAAATATATGAGACAGAAAAGAAATACATTTTGACAGAGATATAGGGGAAAAAATCTGGATGAACGTGGACTTTTAATCATTCCATTCAGACCTGGCCAGCTGCTCCAGAACTCTCTCAGGTTTCAGTCATTATGGAGGTGATGTTGGCCTCACGGGAATGTTCCTTGCAGCTTTTTGGGCAGAAGAAACAACAACTATTTTTTGTCCCAAGATTTCTTTGGGAATGCAGATCAGCATTCATATTTGCTAACCAGATCCACATAAAAGACATGGCTTTGAATGGAATGATCTCTTCGTTTTCTTTTCTTCTTCTTCTTTTTTTTTTTTTGCATGAGCATTTTCCTATCCTCTAGAAACACTCCCCTCTGGTTGGAAAATTTTAAGCCGTGCATTGTAGGTGGCATCAGTGAACTCTTCTAGCGACATCTTCTCTCTCTGTCCTTTTGGTTTTCCTCCCACCATCAAAATACCAGTACTCCCCCTCTTGAGAGAGCCCTGGGAGTGTAGTGGATGGATTGCACATGGGATAGCTAAGCGTCAGGTCATTAATTAGAAACCACCCGCTGTAACTCTGTTGGAAAGATGAGACTTTCTATTCCCCTAGAGCGGAAAGATGAGACTTTCTATTCCCCTAGAGCAGGGGTCCTCAAACTACGGGTCCGTGGGCCACATGTGGCTCATGGAGGTCATTTATCCCTTTATCCGTCGCCCGGTGTTTTTGCCAGCACTCCCTTCTTGCATAGCAGCTGGCTCATTCCTGGCCCACAGTGAATTTGTTTATAGCTTTTTTTTTTTTTTAAACTGTAGTCCGGCCCTCTAACAGTCTGAGGGTCAGGGAACTGGCCCCCTGTTAAAATAATTTAAGGACCCCTCCCCTAGAGACTTCCAGTCTTGCAGACTCACCGGGATATGTCTAACCCGTCCTTTAGGGACGCGATGAGCCCCTTATATGAGGTTTAACTGGTCAGTCTTCTCTTCATTTTGCCACCAGGTGGGGTACTGGCACCTTTTAAGGCCTCAGACACAATCTGACGAAGAGGTGAGTGTCCCCCTTTTTTAAAAATGAGGGCCAGGGGATATTCTGATCTTGATGGGACAAGCGGAGGGTGAGCAGGGAGAGTGTGAGAGTCTGGGAGAGTCTCCTGCCTCAGCAGGCTGGACTTTGTTGCATTAGTACATTAATGATTTCTATGTCATGTTTTGTTTTTAATAAACTTGATTTTTACCAAAAAAGACATGTAAAGATCTTTGGAAACAAGTGACCCAAGTCTTTCTTGGCATATATGAAACCAATGTTTGGATTCGAAGAAATGATAAATAAACTTTGGAATGATTGAGCATTAAGTTAAAATCATCTTATTCGTATGACATGGAAGGCACGAGGAGCCCGTAGAAAAAGTCTGCATTCAATGAAAGTATTAGGCTTTAAAGCCAAGCACGGATACTCTTCCTTAAGTGATATGCTGGCCTCTTGAAGACTGTTTCAAGGTTTAACTCTTTTAAGGAAATCAACATTTATATTTGCCTAGAATAAAAACAATTGAATTACTTGTTTTGAAATCACAGTGAGTCTGGAAGACAGGGAGATCTTTTAATACCATAACCAGATCCCGAGTTAGATGGCAAAACTGAGTCACAATAATGTTTTGTTCACTAAATCGAAACTAGATGTCAGGCAGTTCTTGGGCGAACTTTGACTTTTAATTTCTAATTTTATTTATTTATTTTTTTACTTTAGTGATCGATGAAGTGTTAGGCTTGATTTCTGGAATCAACTTAACAGTAAGTAACAACAATAATACAGAGTGTTCTACAAATCTGAAAATAGTGACGGGAGATGAGTTGGCTTCTCAGAAACAATAGCTTTTTATGTCTCTCCCAGGCAATGTGAAATTGCAATTCTTTGTGTTCCCGCATCACCCTCCACTTTGACGACCATGTGAAAGTCCTGCCAGGGCCCTCCCAGAGAGGAGGCCACGTTCACCTTGTTTAAAATCCATCAGTCACCCGAATACAGCGTCTGGGGGGCAGGAAGGGCTTGCGAGTTTGCTTTGCTTCAGGCTGTGAGCGTTTTTTTCTTGTTTTGTTTTTGTTGTTGTTTGACAGCAAGCTGAGAAGTGAATTCCCATGCCCTTGCTCAGTCTGTCTGTGAGTTTAATTTCTGACAGCTCTGCTGTGTCTATTTACCATATGGGGAGTGGTTTCAAGTTCATTACTAAAGCTTATAGGCTGCAGTGCTTTGTGGGTTTGGCTATGACTTCCATTGCCCATAGGGAGTCTGCCTGCCCTTAGCCAGAGAGCAGGATTGTGCTCCTTGTTTCTGTGGATTCTGGGCATAGTAAGACCCAGAACAACCCCCTCACCCGCCCCCAGGCGTTGGAGATTAGTTTGCTAGTAAGGATTCTTTCTTTCAAGCACCATGCAGCCACGGCTTCCACAGGGGCGCCAGGTCAGTAAATAACGTTTTGAACTTTGTGCCGCAGATGTCAGGTTTTCTTTGCCTGCTTGGTGAGCTGGGAGGGCAGCCGACTGATCCGGCAACAGCTACTCTGTGGCCACCTCCCTTTTAGAAAAATGATGTGAATTTGGTGGCCCTATGGGAGTGGGAGGTCGGGGGAGGGCAGAGCGTGTGTGCGCCACTTCACAGTGGCAACGACAAGTGGCCGCCAAGAAGCAGGGGCATATATGCTATGGAGTTTCAGGCTGAAGATGTGTACTTGTTTGTGATCCGTTTGGCAGCGGCTGTTCCGGAATTCCTCTCCTTGTGTCTTCTCATACAAGCGCCTGGATCTCAGGGTTGGCTGTATTGACGTTTTGAACGTGAGGCGGCCGTGCGGGGTGACCCGGCCTGCAGGCTCGCCCCTCTCCTCACTTGTGCAGGCTTGTCTGATGTGCGGTCTTCCCTTGGGCCTACTGCTCAGGGTGACAGCGCAGCCCCAGCCACTGCTTTAATTCGCTGTCTGAAAAGTCAGTCTTTGCCCCCTTCTGTAATGCCTCATAAAATGCCCGCCTAAGAATCGATTTGGGCAGAGCAGACAGATAGCATAGTGTTTTGGTCCTTTGAAGAGTAGGTCCGAGGAGGGGTAAGTCGTGACTGCAAAACTGGAGTCCTGTCTCGTAAAACACCAGAGCATTGTTGACAGTGGTACAATGAAATTAAGATGAAAGAGTGAAATGCCAGGATAATATCCTCCTTAACTTAAAGATCTGACAGCAGTTCATTCTTCCTCACCAAAGTAGTCCTGTGGGCATGTGTACGTTTGTGTGTGTGTGTGTGGGGGGGGAGGATTTGTATGTACATGTGTACACAGTTGAGTCTGGTGGTGTGTGAAAGTTTGCAACCCTTCTTGAAATGTGGCTTTGTCCGGATCCTCTTTTTTGCCCCCAGTGCACTGTAGCTCAAGGTAATTTAAGCTAGCAATTAAAATATGCTCACAGACTTCTGTTACTCCCCCAGTCTCCCCACTGGGAAATAGAACATTAGGTAGAATCTATTCCTT
The DNA here is from genome assembly GCA_004026705.1 of Nesogale talazaci. Classification (NCBI taxonomy): domain Eukaryota; kingdom Metazoa; phylum Chordata; class Mammalia; order Afrosoricida; family Tenrecidae; genus Nesogale; species Nesogale talazaci. The sequence continues at coordinate 14,060 of PVJH01010310.1, read as the reverse complement.
CATGTTCTCCTGTTTGAAAAGGAGAAAAAAGATGGAGAAGGGAAGAAATAAATACTTATTGCAGCGAGGCTGTCTTTATTTAAAGACCCCTGTGTCCCTCTACACTGAGGCTGAAAAGCTAGCATTATGGCCCCATTGCTAGGCTAGGAATACAAAACTGATGGTAAATAGAACCCCCTCCCAGGGGGAAGAATAACAGTAAAGTGGGTGAGGGGCAATGGAGGACGATGTAAGATATGAAAAATAATCTATACCTTATCAAGTATTCTTGAGGGAGGGTATGGGGAGGGAGGGAGAAGAAATGGAGATCTGATATTGGGGACTCAAGTGGGAAGAGAAATCTTTGAAAATGATGATGGTGGCATATGTGCAAATGTGCTTGGTATATGACACATTGGAGGCATGTATGGGTTGTGGTCAGATATGTAAGAGCCCCCAGTAAATGTATTTTAAAAAACTACCCTGACTGTAATTAATCCCCCCCAATACACTTAAACATCTAAATGACTTACCCTTGCCTTGGAGATGTTTGTTTGTTTCCAATGATTTTATTGAGGGCTCTTACAGCTCTTATAACATTCCATACATCATTTGTATCAAGCACATTTGTATACATGTTTCCATATTCATTTCCAAATATTTTCCATTTGAACCCTTGGTGTAAGCTCCTCTTTCCCCCTCCTTTTTTTTTTAATGAATATTTAACAGAATATCCAGTAGGTCTGTTTGGCATTTCCAAAGCAAAAAGAGCGAATGGTTGAGATGATTGATTTTAGATATATTATGACTGAGGACATGCCTATTGTTATTATCAATTATTAATGTGTTATAAGCTTAAATTTTACAAGAAGACTTCTTGGTACATGTCATCATGACTGTAATGGTTCCATGATTTTAAAACAAAAATGCTGAGACACTTAACTTGTGGATGGTGTTTCAAAAGTTTACCTAAAGTGCATTTATGACTTGAAGATCTTGTTTCTGTATTCCTAAAGACTTCCTAGGCTCTTTCCCTTGAGTTAATAACAAAGTAGAACTTCACTCATTAGAGACGGTAATAAATAATATGATAAGGAATAAGGGTAAAAGGGAAACACCCTAAAGACCAGATTTGGGGGTTTCCCAGAGACTATTAACATGAACACCAGTTTCTTCCAAAAGCAGGTGGTGGTCAAAGTGTGTAATTGGAGAAGGCATATGAGTATTTCTGATACTGTGCTTGGGACGCACGTTGTCATTCTTGATCCCATCTCACTGAACTGGTTTCATTTCATTACAACTGTGACTTTGTGTGAAAGCCAAGGTGAGACTGGCATTTCCCCCCACTCCATATGGTCTTTGTTAAAGGTATTCCTTGATATTGTTAATTTTTATACAACATGACTTCTTGCTCTTGCTGATTTGCTAAGGGCTCAAGTTGTCTCATGAATCGCAGAGGGTCGCTCTTGAACCCCTAAGGATGTCCCAGGAGGTCCGCAATCTCACTTTGTTTTGAAATGATTCTGATTTTCAAAGTTGGGACAAATGCTTAGACAGATGATTGCAACTTGACTTGGCACACACCTTACACGTTCGGAAAGTGGAATGAGTGTTGAAAGTAAGGCAGGCAAGGAATAACTTGGAGTGGAGATGGGCTGGACCTTAATCGATTTTCCCCTGCATCATGCCATGATGACATTCTTACTACAGTGTCTCTCTGTGTGTCTTTTTCTCTAATAAAGAGTAAAAGGCTTATCATTTAAACAACTATCACATGTACAGGTCAATGACATTGTGTTCCTCATCTTGTTCAACCATCAATATGAACTGTCCCTGAATTTTTTCCCATCACCAAAAGCTCAGTGACTCTTAAGTTCACATCTTCCTTTCCAGTTCTCTCCAGTTCTTGATAACTATTGAAAGATAAAATTTGGTCTGGATGCATTTGCTTATATTAGATAACTCATATCTGTGAGTTTGTACGATCACTATCTTTTTTGACTGCCTTATTCCACTCAGCATGGTGTTTCCAAAGTTCAGCTTAAGTTATGCCAACTGTCAGGACGCATCTCTTTCTCTCTCAGTGACATATATCCCTGCATTGACAGTGACTCATGGCAACTCAAGAAGACTAGTAGAACTGCCTCTGTGAGTTTCCAGGCTTGTAATTCTTTATAGGAGTAGAATGCCTTGTCTTTCCCCGGAAGCCTGGCAGGTGGTTCTGAAATGCTGATTTGGTAGATCATAGCCCAGTCACCACAGTCCTTTCAGGCTCCATTTCTCTGGAGGGCGGAGTCATGTTCTGCTGATGTGTATGCACCGCATTCTGCTTATCCACTCATCTGTTAATGGACAGTTAAGACGGTTTGCACCTTTTAACTGCCCACGGTCTTAATCTTTGTAGGGGCTGGTGTAGAAACTGAGGGAACCTGATCTACAGTTTATAGCTTTGCTACCTTTATCTAGTGAGTACAATGTTCAGTGTCACCCCTGCCTCTCCCAGGCTTACACCCTTGGCTCCTTCCTTGACCTGGCCTATTGAAGGTGTGTGTGTGTGTGTGTGTGTGTGTGTATGCACTACTTATATATCAAAATGTGAATGAGGATAGGAGATGATCATGGCCCCACCTTAGAAATTCACTCTCTTAGTACTAAGAGCACATACTGATTTGCCAGAGGTATTGCCAAGGCTGAGGAAACATTATGGTCAGAGCTGATCCAACTATCTATTTTCTTCAGTCCCCTGTTTCATTCGGTAAAGCCTCACCTAAGTTTGACCCCTCGCATTGCTGAGGTTGGTTGTAATAATAATGACTGATAGCAGAAATCATAATCACTGTTGAGGTTATAAAAATAATAACTCTCACTTAAATAGCATTTCTAAGTGCAGCTATTATTCCAAATCTCTCCTTTAATTCTTATGACAACCCAGAAGGGGGAGGATTTTTATTATCCCCACTTGCCAGTTGGGGAAACTGTCCCAGAAAGGTTTGGTAAAAATTCTCAACTCATTGCAGTTTGTAAGTCACATTGAACCTTAGAGGAGGACAGCGGTGGAGAAGACAAGGCAAAACAAAATGCAACAAATCACTACGGAGTGGGCTTGATGAATGAGCGAGCCAGTGTTTCCTATGAACGAGAAGCAGCAATGGCAAGATGGACAGCTGGGTCATTCTTCATTAACAATGAAGTTTACCCTTAACCCACTGTCCCTCAGGAAGGTTATGTCCTTTGGTGGCTTTTCTGCAGGGGAGGAAGGTGATGAGCATTTGCTCTGCTTTCTGCTTGTCTCCTGGTGACCAATGACATGACTCTGGTGAGCAGCAGCAGTGTATGGAGGTTGAGTGGGGTCACTATGTGGGACCAATGGTGATCAATCCATAGGGAGAGCAAAGCTGCAACCCGGACTACTCCTTTCTGGTGGATTAAGCCCACTTGGGACCTATGGAGACTTTTTAAGGCTGAACTAATAGAGCTACAAACACTAAGAAATTTCTGATTGTTTGGTTTTAACTTGACCTGTGCCCATGTCCTCTTCATTCCTACCCAGTAGGATGACTTCCTGTTGCTAATCAAAACGCTGGTTATTTTGTCAGTCCTGGAGGCTTTCTCAGGCTTAGTGGAAAGCCAAGAATAGGCACGCATTTCTTTTAAAACTACGAATGTGCACTTGCAAAATTCTGGACAGATGATTTACACTTGATTTGACTAATATTGAACTGTATAATAAATACATTAAGAATCTTTCAAAGTAGGCTGAGATATAGTCCCGATCTATTAAATTGTTACATTTGTTTGCTTTAGAGCGCAAAGGACATGAAAGTAAAGAGATCAAACAATATAAATTCTAATGTTTGTATGGAGATACCTCCATTTTCTCTAAAGTCAATAGAAGAAATCACAAAAGAAAAAAGGTGAATTTGAATATTCTAGGTTAAAACACAAGAGCCTTAAGTACAAAGATATTTATTGAAACATTATTTATAAAAACGAGAGGTTGAAAGTAATAGTAGAAGAAAATTTAATTATGCATTAATGTTAAGCTAGTAAAGTACTTCTGAAAAGTTGAAAAATTGAAAAGGTAATGATGCAACAATAAATTGAAAAACTCGGGATTAAACTTTTTATACAGCATGGAGCTGACTACACTTTAAACATACGCACTATGTATAAACTATGCCTTGAGAGGTAGGAGGTAAAATGACTAACAAGTAATAATGATGATAAGATTTCTGATAGCTTATATTTTCTTCTGTATATTTTTCTAAATATTAGTATCTTTGAGCAAGATGACTTTATATCCAGAGATATAAAGGGGACAAATTATTCATGAAGAAAAAATTAGAACACAATCTACTAAAACTTTCTAGTAGGTTAATGTCAATGGTAATCAATTTGACATGCCTTTCAGAATGATTTGATTGTAAACAAATAGCTAAACTTTCACTGGAGAAAAAAATAATGATTTTAATTCTTCAAAAGTTCTGTATATTTAAATTTCCTTAATAAAAATGCATTTTTTACATTTAAAATGCATTGGGACTTATAGGTTAGAGTTGAGGCATATTTTTTTTTTGATAAAGCATGGGATTCTTTGATTTTGTCCAACAATTATTTTGCTGCATAGAGGCATTGTTTAAGGCAACTGTCTTTTGATTTTCAGACAGCAGGTTTAAGATTTTTGCCAGCTGTTGGAGCCAATCTGATTCTAAGGTAGATATTTTAGTTAATAAGAGATCGACAGAGGAAAGGTCAGTGCAGGAAAGACAATGCCGTGAATTGTCTATGTGTTCAGCTGCCTGGGAAATGCTTCCTTGGTGCAGGAGCTTTGGTAACATGTGGAAAGGGATAAGTCACCATACTCAGACAATCCTTGGAAGAAACAATTAGACTGGAATAGTGAAGATGGTAGAGGAATCTTTGAGGGTTGAATTTATTCTTCCTCAGAAGGCACTGAATGTTACAGAGCCCTTGGAGGAGGAGTTCCCCGGGCCACAAGGTTCAAACGGGCCTTCGAGCTTTCCCGTTGTCCCCCTTCCTTTCATGCTGCCCATTTAAAATGATATTCATGATACATGCAATTACTTCCATTTACCCTGCGTTGGTAAAAATCAAAAAAGAAAAGTCAGCAGGTACCTAACGACATTTGAGAATGAGATTGAAGGCTGATTATTGCTTCCAAAGAAAACCAACCAACTTCACAGGCAGGGACATCATTCCCACCAGTGTTGGTTGAACATTTTGTTCTTGAGCACGGGGTTATTTAGTCCACATCTGTTTTTCATATTTGTTCTGGAAGACAGCAGCCACCTGGAGTGATTAGAGATCACTTGATACTAAATCCTTGAGAACTTTTTTTTTTAATCATTTTATTGGGGGCTCATACAACTCTTATCAGAATCCATATATCCATCCATTGTATGTAAAGCATATCTGTACATTTGTTGCCCTCATCATTATCAAAACATTTTTCTACTTAAGCCTGGTATTAGATCCTCCTTTTCCTGATTCTTCTCAAATCCCCCCTCTCATGAATCCTTGATAATTATAAATTATGATTATTTTGTCATATCAAACACTGTCTGATATCTCCAGTTGCCCACTTCCCTGCTGTATGTACCCCAGGGTGGAGATTATATGTAGATCCTTATAATCAGTTCCCCCTTTCTCTCCACTCTCCCTCCATCCTCCTGGGGTCGCCACTCTCCCCACTGGTCTAAAGGGATCATCTGTCCTGGATTCCCCATGTTTCTGGTTCCTATCTGTACCAGTGTACATCCTCTGGTCTAGCCGGATTGTAAGGTAGAATTCAGATCATGATGGCAGGAGGGAGGAAACATTTAAGAACTAGACGAGAGTTGTATGTTTAATCATTGCTACACTGACCCTGAATGGCTTGTTCCTGCGACCCTTCTGTAAGGGGATGTCACTTCCCCTGCAGATGGACTTGGGGTCCCCAATCTGTATTTCCCCTCCTTTATAATGATATAATTTTTAGTTCTTTTATGCCCGATACCTGATTCCTTTGGCGCCTAATGGTCACACAGGCTGGCGTGCTTCTTTCATGTGGGCGTTGTTGATTCTGAGCTAGATATTCACTTGTTCACCTTCAAGTCTTTGAGCACCATCTGCTTTCTTCACCACAATTGCCTAGGCATGCCTTAAGACAGAGTTATTGATGCCTAATTCACATATCCTTAATATAGTTTCTTTACTATACATGTTAATGATTTTCCAGTATATTTCTAGAGTTGTGCAACCATAGGAGCCCTGGTGGCCTGGCGGCTTATACAGAGGGCTGCGAATTGGATGGTCAGCAGTTTGAAACCAACAGCTGCTCTGCTGGAGAAAGATGAGGCTTTCTGCTTCTGTAGAGTCACAGTTAAAACAAAACAGAGATAGAGTTACCATCTTGGAAACCCACTGGGAGGGGTGGGGTGGGGGAGTGGTCCTACTATGTCCTCTAGGGTTGCGATGACTCCAAATGGACTGGATGGCAGTGGGTGCAACTGCAACCACAGTCTAATGTTACAACTGTTTTTATTACTTCTAAAAGGAAGGGCAAGGTACACACTTGGCCTTCCTCTGTCTCAGCCCTGGGCAACCACTCATGTACTCTTTCTTTCTCATGAGTTGCCTATTTCTGGCCGTCTCGTACGGATGGAGTCATATGCTGTGTGAAAGCTCTTGGACTTTAAATTTGATGCTCCCAGACTGCCATGTTTTGATGCAAATAGTGTGTGCTTCACATCGGTTTGGAAAATCACACAACCCCTTCCATGTTTGTTTCCTGTGCACGCCACATGCATTCTATGCACGTGCACCTTATGTACACGGGCATATCTTGCGTGAAAATAATGAATTTGGCAAGCACTACTTGGTTTCTGGGTGGGTCCTTCTTTCTCAATTGTATCCTGAAATGATGGGAGGTTAAGATGGACTGAATCAGTATTGGTGTCTGTTTTGTTAGATTATGTGGTTTGATGTTTGGTGTCTGGCATCTCTAACTCGGTATTCAGAGTTTAGAAGTACATTTCAGAACATGTATGCATTCATGTGGGATTGTTTTAGGCTCTATAGCAAAATTTGGGATTGGATTACTACTTATCAGTAATAAGTCCAAGCTAACTGCGTGGCTTCTTTCTGACTTGATTTTCATGTCTATAAAGTGGGGTGCTAATTTTAATACTGATCTCATAGGACTCTTGCAAGGAATAAGTGAGATAACAGCTGTGAAACTCCTACCACAGTGCCTGGCAATGACTAAGGGATACGGGAATGGTAGGTAGTACTATTTAAAACCTAAAAACACAAAAGCATGGTTATCAGCTCGATGCCCCTTTGTAGTGATCCTATACGACAGAGCAGAACTTCCCCATGGGGTTTTCAAGGCTGCAACTTTCATGGAAGCTCATTTCCATCTCTCTCCTGTGGAGTGACTGGGGTTTTCAATCCACTGGCCTTTTGGCTATCACTCAAGTGCTTACCTACTGGACCCTCAGAAACCTTTTTGTGGGTATTAGTGTCATTCATAATCTCCTATAGAATATTATCTTACCCCGGCTCCTCACTTTTCAACATGATTAAGTTCAAAAGACTAGATCCTTATGTGAAAATCCACATCATGTGAAAATGAGGTTGCCTATGGTGAGCCTGCAGGAGTCTTGGTGGTGTAGTGGTTATGCATTGGGCTACGAACTGCAAGGTCAGCACTTCAAAACCACCAGTCGCTCCATGGGACAAAGATGGGACTTTCCACTCCCATAAAGAGTGACAGTCTTGGAAACTTACAGGGGCAGCTCTCCCCTTTCCTAAAGGGTTGCTGTGTGTCAGCATCCACAAACTCAATGGCAGTGAGTTTGAGGTTAGCCTTCCTATGTATATTTCATAGCAACAGTTATCTAATATCACACCTATTTCCATTAGATGCAAGGCACATCCGCAAAGAGACTACCTTTTTGACTCACCTGCCAAATTGCATCATTAAATAACTGTCAGGCAAAAAACACCACGATGGTCCAGCCAAGTTAACACATACCCTTGCTCATCACAGCCAGAGTCCATCTTGCCTCATCCCCTGGTGTTCACCACTTCCAGGCACACATTGCTATTATGCAAAATAGATGTAGAGTTGATGTTTCCCTATGGTCGTAAATTCAAAACGTCAGATAATGAGATAGTCACTAAATAAGTAGTGGGTGTGTGTTTTTAAATGAGTTTATTTGTCTTCTAGTGAGGATTGGAGTTGGCTTAGAAGGACATCTGCATACCATTAAACACTTATTTTCTATGCACATGAGAGAAGAACTGACTCCAACCAGGGATAATAAAGTGACCAACTAGAAAAGACATAGTCATACCAGAAGTGAAGGTATATAGAAACATTACGGTCTTGTCCATCTCATTCCTAGTGAACCTATAGGACACAGTAGACTCCCCTAGAGGCTTCATAGTCTGTCATCAGAGGCCAGCCGACTGCCAGGGCCTCAGAAAGCAGCTGGTGAGTTCTCAGTTCTGAGAACTGAGCTCTGCACCACCAGGGCTCCTCAGAGTAGTGTCAGCTAACATTTATTTAAAAGGGCTTTGATAGATCTTCTAGTGTATTTGTTTGTGAGTTGTGGGAAGGATGTCCGATCAGAAGTGGACAAATACAACCTAATAAAATCCCAGGTTGGGAGGGTCTTTTGTCAATGTCAAGTCCGATACATGAGACTTTGTCACAAAGGACAACTTGGTGCTATGTGGTGAGCTATCATTTATTGAGCATTTACCATAAGCTTTGTTATTTAGGGGGGGAAAAAACAACCAACCATCATACCTCTTTTATCTCTATTTCAGAGATGAGGAAACCAGTCTTAGAGAGTTAAAGCAATTTGAGTAAATAACAGAGCCAGAATTAGAACTCAAATTGACTGCAAAATGATAAAATTATAAAGAAAAATGGCTTTTTTAAGGAGCTTCTTGGTTAATAGCCCTGTCTGTGAAAATGTCCTTATGCACACTAAGCTGAAGTATACCCTCCTGTCTGTCACTCCTCTTGCTTCTCTTTCCTACACAAAGAAGCAAAGTCCTAATAAGACCCTCAGATAAGGGTCTAAAGGCTTGAAGATAAACAGAGGGACCTCTAGCTCAGAAGTAACAAAGCCCACATGGAAAAAGCACATCAGCCTGTGTGATCATGAGGTTTCGATGGAATCAGGTATCAGGCATCTAAGACCCAGAATAAAACCGTACCCAAGGTGAATGGGGGTAGGAACATGGAGTGGAGACCAAAACCCATCTGCAGGCAATTGGATATCCACTCACAGAGGGGGTCACAGGGAAGAGATGAGCCAGTCAGGATAGCACCAATGATGAAACACACAATGTTCCTCTAGTTCTTTGGTCCTTCCTTTCACTCACTATCATGGCCTATGTTCTGTCTACACATTGGATTAGACCAGAACATGCACACTGCTACAAATAAGAGCCCCCAACACAGGGATTCCAGGATAAATAACCCCCTCAGGGCCAACAAGGAGAGTAGAGATACCAAGATGACTAGGGGAGGGGCAGAGAAAGGACAATTGATCACAAGGATCAACTAGAACCCTCTCCCACGGGGATGAATAACCTAACAGTGGGCGAGGAGTGACAGAGGATGATGTAAGATATGTAAAAAATAATCTATAACTTATCAAGGGTTGGTAAGGATGGGAGGGAGTGGGAACAAATGAGGAGCTGATATCAGGGGCTCAAGTGGGAAGAGAATGCTTTGAAAATGATATGGTGGCTTATGTGCAAATGTGCTTGACACATTGGAAGAATGTATGGATTGTGATGTGATGTAAGAGCCCCTAATAGAAGTATTAAAAAAAAAAAGAACCCAGATATTTAGAAGTACTTATCATGACCCTCACTTTGCATCACTTTTTTGTTACCAACCAGGGGAAAAAATATATATATAAATATATAGATATATGTGTATATGCACACAAATACACATATATATCACATTATAAGGGTTTTCTTTTTAAGTGTTCTCACTGAGCTCGAGATTCAGTTTTGACACTTTTCCAGGGTCTCTAGTATCCACATTGAGCACTTCCTTGTTTGGGCTCCATTTTCCTCCACCCCCAGGAACTACCTTTTCAAAAGCGAGTCTCTGCCTCTAGAAAGAGAGCTGTGTTTACCTTTATTCTCCTAAGCCTCGTCCTAGCTCCTGGTGACTGCTCAATAAATAGTGGAATTTTGATCTCCTAGTAAGTGATAGTAGTGCTTGGCTGGCTCATATGATAAAGAGCCGGGATATGAATGAAAAAGCTGGGAGTTTGAGTACACCAGAGGCTCCTTCGAAGACTCCCTCGCCATCGCGTCAACTCTCACTCACAATGACCTTATAGGATGGGGTAGGATTGATCTTGTGGGTTCCAGGACTGTACGTCTTTGTAGGAATACAGAGCCCTTCCTCTCACAGAGTGGCTGGAAGACAGTCTTGCTGCCATCCTTCTGAAAGGCCATAGCTGCTAAGAGTCCACAGAGAAGAGCTCGACATTGAGAACTCATGGCAGAGGGAGACCCTCATTCCCACAAAAAGCGACATCGTGGCTTCCCGAGGGCCAAAGAGAGCACCCGCTCGAAGTGAGAGTATGGCGATCTTGTCACCGTTCTTGTGCTACTCCGTCTCACTTGGGAAAGGACCCACCAGTACAGACTATGGGAATAAGCAAAGTGCTTATTTGCCGGGCAAGATTGATACCGACCACCTCTGCTCCAAGGGATGTAGATAAGAAAATATGATCTAGACAATATAACAAAGTTCACAGAAAATGAAATACCAGTCTTCAAATAAATACTGACAAGAAGATTCAAGCCAAGCTATGCTTGACTCTGAGATCACAGAAATTTTTCATAGACTATGGATAGTATTTTTTTTTCATGTAAGTATAAATTGAGGTTTCAAGAAAAAGTGTGTAACCTGGTATTTGCAATGAATATGTCCTTTATCTTGCAAAATCCTATCATATATTCTCTGGGGTCATTTCTATCACGACAGCTGTATTTTCCAACTATTGATTCATTTTTGTTTCCAACCATCACATTCTAATCACCAGTAATTATGAGTGCATTTTCATTACAGGTTTGATCAATAGGAGACTGCAGAAGTTGGTAAAAAATAATCTTCCGTTTTTTTCAACTTTGGCTTAGGTTGTTGGTGCATAAATTTCAATAATTGTCAAATTGATTGGTCTTCCTTGTAGGCACATAGATAGTATCCTATCCTTAACAATGTTGTATTTCAGGATAGATTTTGGCATGTTCTCTACAACGTTGTGTTTTATTGATGATGAAAAGACATTTTATTGTGTAGATCATAACAAATGATGAATAACATTGTGGAGAATGGGAATTCCAGAGCACTTATTCGTGTTCACGTGGAACTTATGCACAGACCAAGAGATGGCCACATGAAAAGAACCGGGTTCCTACATGGTGCTGGGAAGGCATGCCAGCCTTACCAGAGTTGTATCTTATCTGATTTGTATTGGAATCAAGCAATCTGGAAGCTAGATTGTATTAAGAAGAATCCAGCATCTGGATTGGAGGAAGGTTCACTAGCCATCTGTGATATATACACAATACGACCTTGCTTACTGAAAATGAAGAGGACCCAAAGCTGTTATGGATGAAGATCAAAGACTAAAGCTTTCAGTATGGATCACAACACAATGTAAAGAAAACTACCATCCTCACAAGTGGACTATTAGACAGTATTATAATAAATGGAGAAAAGGCTGATATTGTCAAGGATTTCGTTTTACTTGGATCTAAAATCAATACCCACAGAAACAGCAGTCAAGAACTCAAACTATGCACTATATTTAGACAAACTGCTTTTGCTGCAAACAAGACAAAACAAAAAGGAAAAACCCAACCAATGAACCAAAAAACACCAAACAACCCTTTAAGTGTTAAAAAGCATCCATAGCACCTTTAAGACTGAGTTATGACTGGCAGGGGCCACCCAATGGCAGGTGAGTGATTGGGACAGTATGCGAAGCAAAGCCTCGAACTTATAAATAACACTAATTTCCCTTAGCAACCTGGTCTTTAAATAGCCATGTCCATCATTGCAGGATAGCGGTGCTGGGCAATACTCCTTGTTATTCCATTGGCTTATATTCAATAGAACTCTTTCTTTCCTAGTCTGTTTTGGTCTGGAAACTCCTCTAAAATCTAGCCACCATGGGTAATCCTGATGGGATTTGAAATATCTGTGCATAACTTCCAGTTACACACAAACCATCAAAATATGACTCATCAAAAGCCCCCGGGACTTTCTCAGTAGAACAGCCTTTAATCTAAGCAACTCCCAGCCTCCCTGTGTTAAACCTACATGCAACTGTCTCCACTAAACCTGTTAGGTGTCTTCTTTGTTGGACAATGAACAATTTTACATAGGTCGCATTCCTGGTAGTTTAAAAGTATGCTTCTGTGGTGGGGTGGGGAGGGGGGGAAGTAGTGCTTATGTGACTGAATTATGGAATAATATATTGTATTCATCTCTAATTAATAATACATTTTTGAAAGTTTTTATGGCTATACAAACATATTGCTGTTTTATTTTCTCAAAGTGTCCTGTCAACGCTATCACCTCCTCTGTGGTTAACATCATTGCAATTGGATTGACATCCATTCATTCATGTCACATTCCAATTGGCAGTTTGGGTCCCTTGTTGAAAAGTACTGAATCTGACTTGATGTCTTTGACCTTTTGAAACTCCCATCCAGGAAGATGCAGACCTGGGAATTAACCAGTTAAAGCTGCCTTGTGCCGGGAGTGCTCCTCCACCTTTCCGCGGCCTCTGAACTCAGCTGCATCTGCCTCTTTGGGGCTGTTCTAGTCCCAACTCTGCCCCATTTCTCACAGCTTCGCTACCTTCCTTCTTTTCCTTGATTGTCCCACTGTGGGTGAGCTGTTACAATTTGTGGATAAACCTTTGACTCGGGATACTTAACTGGTGAACCCAGGGCTATCTCATAGAGCATTAGAGAGCTGAAAATGAAGGCAGTCCCTTTAAGAAGTTGAAGGAGAGCCGTCTTGTAAACTTCCTGGAATATTCATCTGGATGACTCATCAGGAAGAAAACTATTCTAGTTCAAATTCTAGTTCTGAGAGCAAGATAGGATAGAAGTCTCAAGCCAGCATCTTTTAAGGTTCTAAGGACATTTCTTGCCTGAGAGACTTCAAATGACAAAAAGGGGTAGAATCACAGAAGAGAGTGGATTTCTGTCCATGTGCTTTCATGATTTTTTATTCACTTGGATCCAGGAAGCACAGATCTGTAACTAGGAAAGAAATAGTATTTATTTTAAATAGGAGTAAAGAGAAAAGTCCAGTGTACAGCCCCTCTCCTGGGGGGACTTGTAGATGAAGTGACTGGGGCTTTAAGCAGTCCTTTTTAAGCAAGCAGATATAGTGTCTGGGGACTTAAAGGCTTGAGTAAACAAGCGGCCATTCAGCTCAGAAGCAATAAATCCCACAAAGAAGAAGCACACCAGCCTGTGTGATCATGAGGTGGTGAAGAGATCCAGTGTCATCAATGAGCTAAAATTATATTATTATTAATGAGGGGGAGTACAGATTGGGGACCCAAAGCCCATTAATAGGTGAGGTGACATCCTTTTGCAGAGGGGTTACAAGGAGGAGATGAGCCAGTTAAGATACAGGGTAGTAGCAATGAAATATGCAACCTTCCTCTAGTTCCCACGCTGCCTCCCACCCACTATCATGACCCCAATTCTACCACATAAATCCAGCTAGACCAGGAGATGTACACGTAGCCTCCTCTCTGGGGCACGGACAACAGGGAAGTGAGTGTTGGAACACATTTAACAGGGAAGTGAGTGTTGGGACACATTGTACAGTGTACAGGATGAAAAAATAATTTGTAAATTACTAAGGGTTCAAGGGGAAGGGGGGAGGAAGGGTAATATAGGGAGCTGATAATGGGGGCCTGGAGGGAGGGAGAATGTTTTGAGAGTGATGATGGCAATGGGTGTGTAAAAGTGGCCTGCACACAACTGATGTTGTTAGGGAT
>PVJH01010309.1:0-74079 GCA_004026705.1 Nesogale talazaci | reverse complement strand
TGAATATCAACAGTCTCAATTCGCCCATTAAAAAACAATGTTTAGCAGACTGGCTCCAAAAACAGAACCAATTCAATCTGCTGCCTGAAGACACGGCTTTTAAGTTTGCAGAGAAAAACAGACTAAAAAGTTCTTTGATGTCTGGTAACTGATCCCTTTGATACCTCATGGTCATACAGGTTGCTGCTATGCTTCTTCTGTGTGAGCTTTGTTGCTCCTGAGCTAGATGGCCACTTGTTTACTTTCAAGTCTTTAAGATCCCAGATGCTTTGTTTTTTGATAGCCGTCAGCTTTCTTCACCACTTTTGATTATGTACACAATTGTCTTCGGTGATTGTGTGGGGAAGGTGAGCATCATGGAATGCAAAATTAATAGAAAAAAGTGTTCTTGCATTGAGGAAGTACTTAAGTGGAGGTCCAATGCCCATCTGCTATCTTAATATTAACCCTATAGGTATATGCATGTAGATCTATTTCCCCATCATCATATATAAATCTGCTTACCAATGTATCTGCCTGTATTTAGACCTCTATAAATGCCCTTTAACCCCCAGTTCTTTCCTCTATTTCTTTTTACTTTTCTCTTGTCCCATTATCATGCTCAGCCTTCATTTGGGTTTCAGTAATTTTTCTCTGCTACAGATTGGGGTCCCAAAGTCCATCGGTAGTTGAAGTGACATCCCCTTACAGAAGGATTGAGGGGAGATGAGTCAGTCAAGGTACAGGGTAGCAACTTTCCTCTAGTTCTTAAATGCTTCTTTCCCCCCACTATCATGATCCCAATTCTACTTTACAAATCTGTCTAGACCATGGACTAGCTGGGATCTGTCTGACTCTGTCATCTGGCTGACTGCTGGTGACCTGCTTTGCTGTTTGCTGCTTGGGGTTGGATAGCCCGAATTGCTCTACAGAGGACTACTCGGTGCCCCCAAGACTCAAAGAACTGCCAGTGTACTAGCTGTCTCACACAAGTCAGTTGGACAGAGCCATTTGTACTGCTCTATAGATCAGTTAACTGTTTAGATCTTATGCTGTATATCTTTCTAAATAAAGAAATAGAGAGAGAGAATTATTAGTGCCCTGGTTTTGTTTCTCTAGAGAACCCTAACACAGAAACAAATGTACAAATGTGGTTTGCATACAATAGATGTATGTATTGATTGTGATAAGAGTTGCATGATCTCCCAATAAAACGATTTTTAAAAATAGACTAAAAATAAAAAGCTAACCGAAAATATACCAAACGGCAAATGGCAACTTAAAAAAAAAGCAGGGGGTGTTATGATAATCTCCGACATAATTGACCTAAAAGTGAAAACCATAACAAGAGACGAGGATGGGTACAATGTCACGCTCACAGGATCAGCAGACCATGAACCAGTAAGCAAAATAAGTATATGAGTGTCTAATGACCCACGAAATTTGTCAAACAAACTACTGTATATACTTGAGCATCAGCTGAGTTTTTCAACGCATTTTTTTCATGCAGTTTTTGTGGTAAAATAAGAGCTGTGGTGGATATTCATGTCCCCTTATACTTGAGTATATGTGGTATTAAAACTATGAAAAAAGAAATCACAGACTCAACAATCATAGTAGATGATTTTAATACACTGGTATCAAAGAAAGATGCATCACCGGGAAAAGGAGGCTAGAAAGATAAACAGTACAATTACCATTAATCAATCACAAAAGAACAAACACAGTCCCCTGAGGTAAATACTTCTACGCAATCCTATCTCACAATATACAGTTGACGTATAGGCAGTTGGGTGGGGGACAGGCCAAATCCATTGCAGCACAAAGAAGGGGAAAGGGGAAAGGGAAGAAGGTGTGTGGAGAAAAGGGGGGGGAATGGGGTGGAGGGAGATGAAGACACTGGGGCAGTAGGGCACTAATTCACCCAGGGGGAGAGAATTGGTTATATCTTCACAGCATTGGGAGTCTGAACCTCCCACAGCAGGGTAAACCAATATGTAAGTCCGGGTAGACTAGAGGAACAAATTTCATAGACACGCATATAGATAGAAGGAAAAGGTTTATATACAAGAGAAACAGGACATTGAGCCCAGTCCTGTTCAAAGTCATAAGTCAGATATTAACCCATATGCCCGAAATCAGTCTATAAAATCTCCTTCCGACTCACGAAGTCACAGGTCAGTGGATGCAGAATCCCGGCGCTGACGGGGTCTCCACATGGCTCCTCGCTTCCAGGGCTCAGGGTCCATCAACAGCAGAAGCAACTCATTGCTGGCAGGGGTCCCCATGTGGCCTCTCCAGCTTCAGAAGTCTGGCCCCATCAGGGCAAAGCTGTGTCGTCTCTCCGCCAGCAACTCCAGCTCCTCAGACGCTGCCACCTTGTCTTGTCCGTGATTCATCGTCTCTCTGAGACTAACTTCCCACAACTGGGGAAGATAGCTTCTCATCTTCACGAGGGAAATATCACAAGATTTCCCAGAAGTCTCAGAAGAAAGCCATGCCCACACAGAGGCCTCATCTCCAGATTAACAGGCTAGCCCCCACCCCTACATTTCAATCATAAAATTAACATAAGCACATGACTGCCACAAGCAAGAAAGGAACATAACACATCAACAACAGGGCAAAGCAAGGTAACAATGCTTCTGAGAAGCCCCCAAAACAGACTTCAGTCTAGGAGGGACAGTTGCTGGAACCTCCCTGTACCAGTGGGTAAATAGCCATAAAGGTCAGTGGACAGACCAGGAATTATTTGAGCTTTTTCAGGGTGATTTTTTTTTTGCAAGTTACTATATATTTTTTTCTAGTCAAATTTTTGTTCTCTTTTTGTATTGTCTATGTTATTGTTAGTTTGCCTACCCATACAAAATAGGTCTGGTGAACAAGACTGAGGAGAAAGCAATGGGACCAAAGATTCCAGAGGGACTTAGTGGGAGGCAGTGTTAGGGGAAGGGAACCCTGAGCAAACAATGCCATAGACAGGGGGACAACTAGAGGATTAAAATCAACAATGAAGACTATGTAGAGACCCTGGAGGGGTTGAAGCAATAGCAATTTGGTTGTGAGGAATTACTAACAGGCAGAAGAAGGGAGAGTGCGATGATGAGGCAGGTGGACAATAAAAACAAACAGAGGAAAATCTAGGAAGCAAAGCTATGTATATAGGTATAAACATAGGTGTGCACTTATGTAAATATATTAATTCATAAAAATAAAGGTATTGGAATATGTATAAATATTTATTGAGGAAGTGAACAGACCTTGGGCCCCTGCTCAAACCCTCCCTCAATGTAAGAACACTTTGTTCAAACAACCTGGCACTCCATGGTGCTCACCCTCCACCATGCCTGCTGAAGACAAAATGGGTGCACAAGTAAATATGGTGGAAAAAACTGCTGCAAAATATATAATGGGAGACTGAGCCCCGGTGGCATAAGTGGTTGAGTGCGGGACTGCGGCCCATGGGCTTGGCGGTTCAAATCCAGGGTGGCTCTCAGGAGCAGCACTGGGTAGCACCCATGACCACCAGAGGGTAGTGATGCCCTCCCCTCAAAATAATGTCTTGAGGTTCTAAACGCTTGAAGTTAAGCAAGCAGTCATCTAGTAGGGAAACAACCAAGTCCACAGGAAAGAAGCACACCAGCCTGCGTGATCATGAAGTGTTAACAGGATCAGATAACAGACATCAAAAACCCCAAACAAACAAATATATTGTTGATAATGAGTGGGATCAAAGCAGAGACCCCAAACCCATTTGGAGACAATGGAACATTCCTTCACAGAAGGGTCTCAAGGAATGGATGGATCAGCCAGGGTGAATGAAATACAACACCAATGAAACACAAGGTATTCCTTTGGTTCCTTGAGGCTTCTTCATCCCTCACTGTCATGCCTCCAGTCCTACCTTTCACTGTGGACTAGGCTGGAGCGTGTACACAGGTAAGGATAAGAGCTCATGACACACAGAATCCAGGTCAGATAAACCCTTCAGGAACAGAAATGGGAGTATGAGTACCAGGAAGGGAGGAGGAAGGCGAGGAGGGGGAAAAGAATTGCAGGAGGAATAGAAACAGTGATCAGTATAAGATATGAAAATAATAATAATTTATCATTTATCAAGCTATCACGATGTGGTAGGTGGGCGGAAGTGTAAAATGAGAAGCTGATACCAAAAGCTCAAATAGAAAGTAAATGTTTAGAAAATAATGATGGCAACATGTGTACAAATATGTTTATATAATTGGTGTATGGAGGGCTGAGCCCCGGTGGCGTAGTGGTTGTGCGTGGGACTGCGGTCCACTGGGATGGCGGTTCAATTCCTGCTCACAGGAGCAAAGGCTGGGCCTCCTACTCCCACCACCAGGGCAGTGATGCCAAAAAAAAAAAGTGCCCACAATTGGTGTATGGATTGTTATAGGAACTGTGAGGACCCCCCCCTCCATTAAAATTATATTTAAAAACAAACAAACTTGTTAGGTTATAGTCTTTCATAGTTGTGGGTTATTATTCTTTTTATTTCATTTGAATATATTGGGAAAAATCCCTCTTCATCTATTATCTAGGTATGAGCATATTTTCTTTCTTTTTCTTTGATAGTTTGACAGAGAATTGTCAATTTTGTTAATCCTTTCAAAGAATCAACTTCTTTTTTTTGTTGTTGATTTTTCTCTATGGTCTTCATTTTTTAAAAAAAAAAATCCTAGTTCATTTATTTCTGCTTTGATCCTTAAGATTTTTTTTCTTCTGGTGTTAAAGGTTTATGCTGTTTCTCTTTGTGATGGGTAGGTTTGTTATGCCAACATGGCCACAGAATATTCGTAGGTCTGTTGTGACAGCACAGCCAATGAACACAGGGACAGAGATAGGAAGGGATTCAGCGAGTACCGCCTTCTCTCTTGCTTTTGGATCTTTGGACCAGAGAACTGCCTTGTTCATCCTGTGCCTCAATCTCCAAGTGACAGTACCCATGGGACACCTAATCGTGGACTGTGGAGCTGTGAGTTGAGGATCCTTCAAGCCCTACTTCGCCATGCTCCTGGGATATACATCTCTTGAGCTGGGGACTGTTGGACTCTGTCATCTGGCTGACTGTCCGTCACCTGTTTACTGTTTGCAGCTTGTGGCCAGATAGCCTGAATTGCTCTACAGAGGACACTCAGCGGCCCTCAAGACTTGAAGGACTGCCAGTCTTCTAGCTGCCTCACGCAAGTGAGTTGCACCAAGCAATTTGTACTGCTTTATAGATTAGTTAACTGTTTCTTTCTTATCTTCTATACCCTTCTCTCTATATAAATATATAAAGAGAATTACTAGTGTCCTGGTTTTATTTCTCTAGAGAACCCTCTCTGACACACTCTTATTACAGTTGTTGGCGATGTTTTAATGTATTAATTTTGGATTTCTCCTCTTTTTCTTTTGTGTGTGTTGATTACTATAAATTAACCTTTGAAAACTGCTTTTGTGTGTGTGTCCCAAAACTTTTGGTATGTTGTGTAATTGCTATTATTTGTTACACAGGATTAAATTTCTTCATGTCTTTTTAAAATTTATTACTTTGGTAGTTACATAATCTGATGTCAACTTGTGAAAGGGTGGATGGAGACCAGCCTGTCAATCGGGTTGCAGCTTGATGACCTCATTTCAAGGCACCATGGAGATAAATAGTTCACTGGAGGCCAGGCACACACACAGACTCTCTGCTTCATCTTCCTGTTGACAAAACACACGGAGCGATGCTAGAGTCCTGGAGCTGGAGGAGCCACGTGGAGACCCCTGCCAGCATTGAGATGCTTCCACCTCCACTGGATCCAAAAGACTTTTCACTCACTGGCCTGTGATCTTCCTGTATTCAGTGTCATTGCATGTTTTGGGTGAGTCTGGAGAGCAATTTATAGATTGGTATCAGACATATGGACTAATATCAGACTTATGGACTTGATCTGGATTGGGCTAGGATGTTTTCTTAATATAAAGCTCTTTCTTATCCACATATGTCTATGGCTTTGTTTTTCTAGTCAATCCAGTCTAACACATTTACCCAGGCATTTTTAAGTAATATGTTATTTAGTCTCCGTGTATTTGTCTAATATTTCTTTTCCTTCTAGTATCGATTTCTACTTTTATATTATTGTAATCCAAGAAAATGGATTGCATTTAAAATATATTTAAGGTCGGGCTGAGCCCTGGTGGCATAGTGGTTGTGTGTGGAACTGCAGCCTACAGGGTTGGCAGTTCAAATCCAGCAGCAGTTCTCCAGGAGCAAGGCTGGGCCTCCCACTCCCACCAGGGGGCAGTGCTGTCCACAAAAAAAGGTTAATAAAAATATATACATTTAAGGTCTTTTTGAAGTTGGTAAGGTTTGCTTTGTGGTCTAGCATCTGCTCTATTCTTAAGAATGTTCTGTATCTTGAGAAGAATGCATAGGGTATTATTATTTGATGCAATTTTCTGAATCTAGGAAGTTGAATTGGTTGAGAATATTATTTAGCTCTTTTGAGTCTTTATTGAATTTTTTGCCTGACAATCTGTTTTGCTTTGAGAGCAGTGCATTAAAGTCTCCTATAATTACTTTTGAGCCATTTAGCTCTTCAGGTCTGAGAGAATTTGAGTAATGTATTTTGAGGGTCTTTCTTTGGATTTATAAATGTTTATTAAGGTTATATGGCCCTGGTGTGTTGCTCCTTTAATAGTTATGTAGTGAAGATTATTGTCTCTCATGAAGTCTAATTTTTCAACTCTATTGTCTTGAAGTCTATTTTTTCAGTGATTGATATTGCCACACCTGATTTTTTTCCCCAATAATTTTATTAGGGGTTCTTACAGCTCTTAAAACATTTAATACATCATTTGTACACATGTTGCCATCTTCATTTCCAAATATTTTCTTACTTGAGCCCTTGGTATAAGCTCCTCGTTCACCCTCCTTTTTTCTTTTTTCTAAAATCATTCCATTGGGGGCCCACACAGCCACCATCATGATCAACACACATGTCAAGAGCATGCATACAACATTTGCACACCTGTTGCTATGATCACCCCCGAAACATCCCCCCACTGTTTAGGCCCCCAGTATCAGCTTCCCATATTTCTCCTTCCTTCCCTTCCCCCATGAACCCTTAATAATCTACACATTGCTATTACTTTTTCATATCGTGCTCAGTCCAATGTGTCCCTTAACCCACTTCCCCGGTGTCTGTACTCCAGAGAGGTCATATATAGACCCATACAATCGGTTACCCCCTTCCACTCCACCCTCCCGGTATCACCACACCCACCACTGGTCCTGAAGGGATCATCTGTCCTGAATTCCCCATGTTCCCAACTCCAGTGTACATCCCCCGGTATAGCTGGATTTGCAAGGTAGAACTGGGATCATGATAGTGGGTGGGAGGAGGCATTTGAGAACTAGAGGAAACTAAAGTTGCATACCTCATTGTTGCCACACTGTACCCTGACTGGCTCCTCTCCTCCCTCCAACCCTTCTGTGAGGGGGTGCTGCTTCACCTATTGATGGGCTTTGGGTCCTCCCTCAGTACTCCCCCTCCTTTATAATGATACAATTTTTAGTTCTTTGATGCCTGACACCTGTTTCCTTCAACACTTCATAGTCACATAGGCTGGTGTGCTTTTTCCATGTGGACTTTGTTGCTTCTGGGATAGCTAGACGCTTGGTTACTTTCAACTCTTTAAGACCCCACATGCTATATCTTTTGTTAGCTGGGCACCATCAGCTTTCTTCACCACATTTGCTTATGTACCCATTTGCCGTCAGCAATCATATCAGGGAGGTTAACACGCAATGGTATGATTTTTAGTTCTTAACCTCTGATAACTGATCACTTTGGCATGTCGTGGTCACACAGGCTGGTGTGCTTCTTTCATGTGGGTTTTGTTGCTTCTCAGCTAGTTGGACACTTGTTTACTTTCAAGCCTTTAAGACCCCAGACAGGATATCTTTTGATAACCTGGCACCATCTTGCCTCCTTCACCACCTTGCTTATGCACACATTTGTTTTCAGTGATCGTGTCAGGAAGGGCCACACCTGATTTTTGTTGTTGTTGCCATTCACTCAATATGCTTCTGACTCTTCATTTTTAGTATTTTTTTCTTCGTGTCTTATGGGATGCAAAAACACAGGTTGCCTCCCCCAAATATATGCCAAACCTAAGACGCTGTTTGTTCCACATAGTAAACAACTGTACACTTGGAGGTCAAAGCAAGCCGCTTAGAGGTTATTCTCCCTGTGGGTCATCAGCCATCGAGAGCAATCAGACTGCATAGTCTGATTCACCCTAAATAGGGCCCACTCCCTTCTGATACGGATAGTGGATTGCTATCAGAGGGAGCCATCATGGCTGATGTATTTTAATTATTATTATTAATAATTTTATTATTATTAATTATTATAGCAAAGTTATAGAGAGCATGAGAAAGAAAGAGAAGAAGAGTCAGACACATTTCATGGTAGCATGCTCATCTCCGTCAGTTGGGTGGTCCACATGGACAGAGAGAGAGAGAACTTTATTTTTCCCCATTAAAATAACCTTATGGGGGACATATGGGCTCTTTTGAAACGGGTCAGGACATGTCACAAGAAGGGGCTATCTTAATGGCTATACCTTAATGGGGGAGATGGTCAAATGTTAATGACTGGTTACTAATATGTGCTTAACATTTTGGAGTATATATAATTGTGGAAAAGTCCTATCTTCGTTCCACAGATTGCCACCCTGAAGGAGAGCCCAGAGACAAGGTTAAGCCCCTTCAAAGATGATCAAGGTTAGACTGCCATATTGAGTCCAGGGACTGCCCATCTTGTCACATGTGCACCCCTATTTCCATCCCTTCTTATTGTGTGTACATGCCCAGCTCATCCCCTTCCTGTGATGCTCATGCCTACTGTACAACCTCTTCCTGTGATGTATGTAATTAGCTGCAATTGGGGGGTGGGGGGGGGCTGCACGTTTCTAAGTATATATAGGCATTGGTCAGAAATAAAAAGACTCTCCATTCTCTCCTCCTCCAGCTCTCTGCATGGACTTGGCTGCTGATATCATGGCCATCCAGGAGGCAATCATGCTACCATAAAATGTGTCTGATTCCCTTATTTCACTTCCTCTCCTCTCTTCCATGGCTTTACTATAATCTTCATATATTTTAACCGTACTGTTGCTCCTCTGAAGCCCATGAGTGTTAAAGGCTGGTTTACTCTTAACAGTGTCTGAAGTGTGTTTCCTGTAAGCAGAATCATGATGGGTCTTGTTTTCTTATTTAGAAAAGGAGGGGTAGGGGAGTGAAGGAAAGGAAGATCTGTGGTTTTGGGGGGGGTGTCAATGATCTGTCCTCAAGCATTGTAGCCTTGTAGCTGATGTGGGTGCAAGGAGACACTGGAGAAGCTTAGGTAGGTTTAGGACTTATGCTGGTGAGTATCAGTTGAACAATGACAATCAGTGCTTGTGGGTGAGGGACTCCACGTAGTTGGGGAGTTGGCATGGGAGGATAATTTTTATTCTCTACACTAGTGTCCTAGAGGAAAGGGTGTTCAGAGGGATGGTAGAATATAGAGAAGGTTCACAGGGCAGTCCTGGGCTGATTGGGTGTGGAGGGGTGTGGAGGGTATGGATTAACTAACCTTTGATTAGTTAATCTCTGAGAAAGACTGAGTAGAGGTAACAGGTACCAACCCAACAATTCATATACTGTGTTCAGGAGCAGGTCTACATTGTATAACTTCCTTTTTAAACAGTACTGAAAATTTTATTCCATTGGTTAAACTAATGACACTATCAACAGAATGACTCTGTTTTCCAGGGGGATGATTTATAATATTCTCAACCATAAGGTAATAGTGATGTTTCTAAAATCAACCAGAGACATATATAAACAATAAATGTAGGAAAAGATTTGGGGTTCACACTTAATTCCAGCTTCAAAATAAGAAGAATTAGTTTTTATGACATGGACCTACTCAATGCTTGCCCCTTTAAGAGAGTCCTGAAAATGTGGGTGCGATAGCAAAATGTGGTGAAGAAACCAGATGGTATTCAGCTACCAGAAAGAACAGCTCTGGGATCTCAAAGTCTTATCTCAAAGCAGACAGCCATCTAAGTGAGGCATCAACTAATCCACATGGAAGGAGCACAGTAACCTGTGTGAGCTAAGGATTACAAATAATAACGCCTCGATCTGAAGGAAGAAATATGCTAATTTAGATATGAAATTTAAGATCATGGTATATTAGGATAAATTGGGAGCACTCAATTTAAAGAAGTTTATGGGTGACAGTGAAAACCAAAAATTCATTCTCATCGTCCCCATATGGATTATGTTTCAGGTGAATCCTCTCGGACCATAGGTGAGGAAGGTAAATATTAGGTCTCTTGTGGAAGGAATATAGCATGGTCCTTGGCTTTGTGAGAGAAAGAATTCACGCCACAGCCTGGTTTGTGATTCAAGAGAGTTTTATAAAGATTAGAAGCAGTTTCAGGTTTTACAGCAAATGCAACACAAGCCAGACGGAGTCCGAGGCATGGTTGAGAGGGACTGCCACCTGGCCAGTCTGGGCAGCTCTGCTGCTGGGAGAGAGCCCAAGAGAAAAAAACTTCTGGCTTTTTAGGGTCCCTGTTTTGGAGGCCTGGTTGACGATACTGGTTGTCCCCATTGACTGGATAAAGCCCACCTGGCCTAGATGGGGTCCCATCCAGGTTTACCGGCTTCCTGTCTCAAAGACCTGAATGTGAGCATGCCCTCCAGCCTTAAGCAGCTTCTGGTTTCATGAAATAGGGGAAGGAGGCTTTGGCAAGTAGAGGAAAAACCCTTAATTCTGCCTCTAGCCCCCTACCATAAATGTGCTTATTAGAGTGTTGTAAAGTTGATTATGACTGATGTACTTAGGTTAACGTGCAATAGCTTATCATTTGATCTTTCCTTTGACCCTTTTAAAAGTTGTTTCCGTTTTTAATATTTTCTGCTTTCTCACTGATATGTTTCTGTTCTGTCTAGTTATTTTGTTGCATGTTACTTTGTAAAAATTTGTATGAGTTTGCTTTGTTTGGTATGATCTGCTGCACATAAAATGTTGAAAAGGTAGATTTACAGAGGCAGTAACTGGGGATGGGGGAATGTGGAGCCAGAACAGAACAATGAGTATGAGAAGAAAATGTTCTAAAACCTGTTGTGGTAGTGATTGCCCAAACCTTAATATGCTTGAATGATTAAATTGGATGATATGTTATGTATATGCCAATAAAATTGTTTTTAAAAAACTAAATCAAATAAAAGACTAACAGAATAAATTGAACCAATTTAAAATGAAAAATAGTATAAAACTTGGTTTTCAATAAGGGGAGAGAAAATGCTACAGATCTAATCTCTGCCCTGGGAGAGTTCAAGTTCATGAGTATGCTAGAGATCCGTTGGGCAGTTGGAAACGGTGCCTAGAAATAATCCACTCTTCCCTTTTGCTTGCTTGAACTGGCAATGATAGCTTTATGTATACTCCAGGTTAGAGGTGAGGGTGCTGGACGGGACTGTAAGAGGCCAGCAGTCTTGTCGTTTGGGAGAAAGGGTGGTTTCAGTTCTGGTGTGAGTGGATAGAGAAGGGGTGGAGCTCACGCTATGCCAGTGGCATTGCTCTCAGGATGAGGTGGCAGAGCTGGCACCTTTTGTTGAGATGGTCCATGGGGAAAGGGTAGAGGCACGGGCAGCCCCACGGAATGGGATATTGCTGTGAATAACCTGGAGTGGTCTAAATGGGGTATCGGTCAGGAGAGGAGGATATTGCTGATTTGAGGATCGTAGATATGGGAGAAAAAATATTTTTATGAACATGTCTGAAAGACAGGCTAGTACTGATTGCATAGCAGTTATAGAAATAGTACAAGATTTTGTTTTACGGAAGAGGAGACAAGAGAAAGGAAAATAAAGAGCTGGAGACCTAACCTCTGTTCTGAGAGAGAGCAGGAGTGTGCAGGAAAGAGGACATTTGGGCAATGGGAAGCAGTGCCCAACAGTGAGTGGCTTTGCCCTGTCCGGTGTTTGATCTGACAGGACTAGGTTGGCCTGGAGAAGAGGAGGCTTGGGGAGAAGGGCTGTGGAAGCTACGAGATGGGGGTTATTTTGACTGTTCCATAGACACTCACTGCTATCCAGTCAATACTGACTCAGTGAGGCTAATTAGAGCTGGCTGTCCTACTGAGGTCTCTTGTCTCTGTGGAGGGATGGGAGAGAGGGGGCTGTGTCTAGCATTTCCTTCAAGAAAGGAGTTTCCCTGGATGGTCTGAGAGGAGAGGGGAGCCTGAGCCGTCCCCAAGGGCAGGCTATTGCTCTGGGTGGCCTCAGCTCAGCTCCTTGCCATAGAGGTAATTTAGCGCCAATTCAAAGTAACCCTAAAACCGACACTGGATTTCTCAGACTGGAACTCTTTATGGGAGTAGAAAGCCTCGTCTTTCTCCCTTGGAGCTGCTAGTGGTTTCAGAATACTAACCTTGTGGTTAGCAGCCCCAATGTATAAATAACCAATTAAACCAACAGGGCTTCTTTGGGATGATCTGGGGTGGCCTAGTTCGGGAGCTGACTGGCATGGGGTCTAAGGAGGGGCAAGGTGCTCAGGTAAGTCAGCATTGGGGCCAGGTTGTGAGGCACTTACCGAATCCTCCATTCTCAGGGCACAACTCTAGCATGCTGTCAGAGAGGCCCACTCACCAGAGGGGTCACTAGCCAGTGAGGAAGGTGTGTGGACAGTCTGGAGGCCAGGGGTATGGAGAGCAGTGCCCCAGAGGGAGGGGCATGCTCTTCCTCACTGCCCTGCTACTTTCCCAAGCATGATGACCTTAGACAGCCACTCGTGTCTCTTGACCACATGTCCGGGCTGTACTTCTTCCAAGAAAGATTAGTTTGTTCTTTCGGAAATCCACGGTTCTTTCAGTATTCTTAACTAGCACCGTAATTCAAATGCATCAATTCAAAGTACCACAGACCGGTAAAAGACAAACTGATCTGTGAGGTAAGAAGGAAGGCCAGAGCGCTCCTTAAATGCAAGGATGGCGAAACAGAAAATGATGCAAAATCAAGACAGACTACAGTCAAATCGTGCAACAACAATGACATAATGAAACAAAGAAAAGCTCATATTGTCTGCAATCATTTCATGGGTGTAAATAGTGAGCTGCCATGTCATAAGAACTATTTGTTCTGAGAAGCAGATATTAATAAGTGCAAGCTGAAAATTCTTTCATGTATCTATGGTATATATATGGACCTTGAGACTTGTTTGGAGGTTCTAGCAGGGGAGCGCAGCTGCTCATATACCCTTGACCGAAGGACGGTCCTCCTTCTATTGGGGAAGGTCGTCCTCTTCAACCGAGTGCGCAGCTTCGGGAGGGACGCACATGGAGCAGTGAGGGAGGAAGGGGACACCCACCTAGCCAGCCAGATCAGCCGAATCAACCCTGGCGATCAATGGGGTGACAGATGTCGCAGCCAGATCTCCCTCACATCCTTTATGGTGTATATATATATATGCATTACATATGTATGTGTATATAACCCTGGTCCACTTTAAAGACATAATTATTATTTTATTGAAGGACATTATAAATTATCCCCATGGGACGTGTAGTTCTATTGACATTACCATTAATGTAGTCATTGGCATAGAATTTAAAACACAGCTGAGAAAAAAGAAAGTTTACATATATGCACACATACATATGCAAATTCAAATAAGCAACTGTCTTAAGTAAGCTTGCGTCTCAAAAATCCCAAATCTGAAATATGATTTAAGGAGCACGTTTGTGATATGTTAACTAGGAAAAGACAAGGACAGAGACACATCATCCGGATGGGGGAGATCGTTTGCACCAGATGATAATGGCCAGAAGACATGTCCAGGATAATTTTATAGACCAAAACACATGGCTTTTTTGGGTCTGGATTAGAAATTTAGGTGACTGGACACCACGCTTACAATGAGGCTTGGAGATGGGGCAAACCTTCATTAATGCTCTTTCACAAAGGCAGAGAGAGTCATTTCATCATTGGGTACATGGGAGTTTTTCAGTTTCTGTAATCTGCGACCGGTGGGTTTAGTAGCAGCTGCAAGGTAGAATCCTTCTGATGTGATTCATGAGGGATGCTGCGTACCTCGAAAGCACACAGGGTTCTCAAACGTTTTAAACAGGGGGCCAGTTCATTGTCCCTCAGACCACTGAAGGGCCGGGCTTTAGTTTAAAAAAAAATGAACAAATTCACCTCAGGACCTGGGATGAGTCAGCTGCTAAGCAGGACAGACAACATGGCAAAAACACCCGTCGGCCAGATGAATGTCCTCAGCACGCCACATGCGGCCCGCGGCCTGTAGTTTGAGGACCCCCTGAACAGTCTAAAGCTCTGATTGTCTACAGTGCAATGGTCTGTGTTGGCCAAAATTGCTTTTTCTTACATAAAGCACCTGGAACAGGGGCAAGTCAGATGAATATCCGCACGTCTGTTGTCTGCTTTCCCACAAATCCATGGTTTCCAGGGGAAAATCCGGGCTGGTGGGGTCAGGGATGAGCAGGAGAACTTCTGCTTATTGCCCGTTCGTCCTGCTCAATTGTCCCCACTCACAGACCTGGGAAGTGAAGGCAAATCCTATTCAAAAAAATAAATGCATGAACCCACATAGACAATCAAACTGGGGCTTGCTGGATGAGCCCCTACTTCAGTTGAGAAGACAGACATGGGGACCTAGCGAGGGGACCTACTTGTGCAAAAGCCTCAGGAAGGGTCTCTCTTAGAAGCTGCGGCCCCGGACGTCGGCCGGGCCAACCCCGAGGGCAGCGGGGGCGTGTCAGAGCGCCCGTCCCGCCCGCCCCGCGGCGCCCGCCCCAGCTGGGCAGCAGTCGCGCCGGGCACCGTGGGGCGCCGCGGGGTGCCCAGAATGCGCTCGCCCCTCCGCCGGCGGCCGAGGCCTGCGGGACCCGCCAGGGGCGCCACGCCAACCCCGAGGAAGCCCACAGGTGAGCAGCCGGCGGGTCTCCGCGCGCATCCCACCTGGCGGCCACCGAGAGGGAGCGGGTGGCGGCGGGGCCCCGGGCGAGGAAGGGGTGCGGGCGGGAGGGACCCTCGGCTGGCCCCGCCGACATCGCGAGCACCCAGCGCGCTGCCAGAAGGCAGGAGGCCGCCCTGCACCCTGCCGCCGCCGTCGCAAGGACAGGCACTTCCCCCACCCCACCCCCCACCCCACTCTCACCCCTACCCAGCAACAGGAGAGCAGGGGCTGCCCCTGCTTCCGAGGGGAGGCCTTTCGGAGCCTTGCACCGCCCCCCCCGCCCCCCCCGCAGGTGCTCAGGTCCGCCCCTCTTCCTTGGCCTTGAGGAAGTCAAGCAGACCTCCTGGAGGCGGCGTGGTTAGGAGTCGGGCTGCTAAGTGCTCGGTCAGCACTTTGAAACCACCAGCCGCCGCCGCGCGCGGGAGAAATCCCCTTGGGGTTTGTCACCTCCCTGGTCCCTGAGCCTTCACGTGGGGATCTGAGCCCGAACCTGGGGGAATAACTGCCCCACGTCTCAAAATCGCGGGCCCTGGAATTATGCCCCAGCAGAGCTCTGGGGGTGTAGTGGTTAAGAGTTGGCCTGGGATCCGCACGTCGACAGTTCAAAACCACCAGCTGCTCTGAAAGGGAACCACCAGGTTTTCTACTCCGTATACAGGATCCGTGACCCACAAAGGGGAGGGAAGGGAAATAAGCATGAACTAGATGGCTGCGAGTTTGGAGTTTGTGGTTTTCTTAGGTTTGGAGCATCCTGGGAGAGAGCGCGCGGTGTTTTATGTGTTTATCTTCAAGAATATTCTAAAGTGGTTTCACCTTTAGTGCTCACTTCTTTAGTGTAGGAATGGTTTCTGGAGGCTCTGTGTGTGCTGTCATCAATCATTTTATTTGAGGGCTCTTACAGATCTTATAACAATCTATATACATCAATTTTATCAAGCACATTTGCACACATGTTGCCATCATTTTCAAAAGTTGAGCCCATGGTATTAGCTCCTCTTCCCCCCTCCCCCACCCTCCATGACTACTTGATAAATTATAAATTATTTGCATATCTTACACTGTCTGCTGCTTCCTTTCACCCTCGTTTCTCTTGTTCATTCCCCTCAGGGGGTTAAAAATAACCATTTCCGAAACAAAACAAACCAAGCCAGGACTCAGCTCTCAAATGCCAGCAAAGCTCATTGCCCTTGGCCCCCCAGGGTTAGCTCTCCACACTGAGAAGAGGCTTTGGGTTCAAGCATTTTGTCTTTCCCTTTGCTGAGGAGAGAGCTGAGTCCAAGAACGGCCAAGTTTAGGCTCAACCCAGAGAAGCAGGCTTTTGAAGCTGGATGGCGAGCAGAGTGGAGACATCTTTTCGAAATGCATTGGATACAGCCTGACCTCACAGCACCCTTCAGGATTGAATGAAGCAATGCCCACCCCTAGACATCTGCATGTACTGGCAGGGTGGCAGGACTTAGCTCCTCCTCACAGATAGGAAACTAATGCCCAGAGGGCCCATTGGTTTTGATATGATTTTATCTCCAACGGGGGTCATCATTTGTGGAGGGTCACTTAGAGTACTGCCCCTGGGCACCCACTGTCCACACGAGTATACACCCACACAAATGAAATCAGGTCTTTTATTCAATTTTATTTCATTTTTTTAGCTGGACCCCTGAGGTGTTTATTGGGCAAACTTTGGATGGGTTAAGTCTGTGCCTAGAAGAAGGTATTAGGCTGCTTGGTGGTGAGTGGGAACATGATCTTGGAGTCATGGATCATTTGCTGGCTGCAATTTCTTCTACCTTCATGATTTGGGTGGGATGGGCCTGGGCTCAGTGCCAAATACCCATGTCACAGTCTGCAGGGAAGGAGAAACACAAAACATGAAGGCCACTGACTCCCACTTGGCCCAAGCTTGTTGAACCTTCCCATTCACTCTGAGGGGTATGGCACAGCCTCTCAAAGGCAAAAAGGCCCACTTGCTGTGTGCACCACTCTTTAAACTGTTCCTATGAGAAGCCACCATCCTTGAGTTTGGGTGCAAGTATTTATTCCTTATGATATATATATATATATATATATATATATATATATATATTAGTGTCCTGTTTTTTTGTTTCTCTAGAGAACCCTGTCTAACTCAGGTGGTACCAGGAGTGCTTCTAGAGAATTAAAATCACAAATAGGGGCTTCTTAAATTGGCTCTCCAGCCTGATTAGTCTTAACAGCATTGATGATGCTATTTCTTCACCTAAAGACATGCATAAGTCTCCCTCTCTTACTAATCCATGGTGTGAAATAGCAAAGCTAATACCTAAAGTAGCTAATATCTAAAGTGGGATGCTGGTTAAATGAGAAGCTCTGGGTGATCGCATGTTTCATATTATCCAGCAGTTTTGTCAGGATGGCAAGTATAGGGAAGCTGGTTGGCTGGTCCTCCTTATAATGGAAAGTGTGATTTAGGAAAGGGATGGTCTCAGGGCCTCAGAAGCACGCCTCAGGTGCCCACTTAGAGACTTAAAAGCTTCCACCTGTGCCTTCTCACCTGTAATAATAGAGCTGACATTGATGAGAACCAGGTCTAGAGCCTCATTATGCGGGTGGCTGAATTATAACGTCAGCTGAATGGCAGATCTAGGGCAGTGTCTGCTACTAAAGTGAGGGCATTGATAGGAAAAAATTGGGACCCTGAAACATGGGACGGGAACATATGGGCTGATGATCCAGAAGAAGAGGATACTGAGCCTCTAGAAACAATAGAGCCAGCCCAGTTAATAGATCCACCCCTCCCAGCGGAAGGTATTAATCCCCTATCAACAAAACAACCCACACCTGAGCAGATGAACCAAACTGTTAAGGTGAGATGCCAGGTGGGGCTGCCTCTGTGGCATTGCCTGAGGGAGATGCCTTAGAAGATAGTGCTGAGAACACCCAGGAAACACACTCTGAACCAGAATAAATCAGGAGACTGAGTCCACCGTATGCCTGGTGTGCCCATTTGTGCAGTCAGGTTCTGCTGTAGGAGAATAATGGTGATGAGAATTCTGTCACTCCTCTGCTTAGGATTTCTAGCTGTGAAGATGAAAATGACAACCACTGTCTAAAACATAGCCCATTGGAATATACATACGTTTTTCTC
Source organism: Nesogale talazaci (assembly GCA_004026705.1). Taxonomy (NCBI): domain Eukaryota; kingdom Metazoa; phylum Chordata; class Mammalia; order Afrosoricida; family Tenrecidae; genus Nesogale; species Nesogale talazaci. The sequence continues at coordinate 55,944 of PVJH01010309.1, read as the reverse complement.
CCAATGTATAAAGTGGGCCCATTTCTCTGTTCTTCCTAGTTGATGTAGAAATTCAGCCAGATAGTCTCTTGGGCTTCCTGCTCTTCCCATATCTATGGTGGCCAGCCCCGGCTAGGGCTGTGCATAGGAGGCTGCTCAGGGCAGCATTTTATAAAGTGGGAGCCTGGGTGCCTAGCTATCCAGTCAGTCAACTAGGCTACAGGTCTAGTAATCTCTGCCTGCCGTAGGCATCATGGTTACTTCCCACCACTTTCAGGTCCCTGGTGAGGGGAACTGCTATGCAAATCTCACTTCCCTCCCAGGTTCCCAGGGTTGCTTCGACTCTCCCTTGCCAAGGAGATTACCCAGGAATATGGGGCTGTGGGAGAAGGAACACAGGCTTCTAGCAGTCAGAGTTGGACACCCAGATACCCTTGGAAGGGACCTTGAAGGACAGGGCCTTGGAAAAGGGTGAGGCAGAGGGATGAGTATCTAAGTAGGAGGAGAAGGGACCGGAGGATTGTTGGGCGGTAAGGAGAAGTGATAGAGGTGGTGAACAAGTTAGTCCATGGCTAATCAGAATACTGAAAATATAACATAATGTAAGATCTAGTTTGTTTTAAAAAATCCAAAATGTAACAACCCCCTCCCTTGCAGTAGAAATTCCATTAAAATGATTCAGTAGGAATGTTCTAACTCAGAAGGAGGAAAGCAAGGCCATTTAGATAAACAGTGGAGCTAGAGGCCTCAGGGGTGGCAGTGTACAACCCTTGGAGAAAGAGAGATACAACTGGTGGTCTGATAACCCCTGGAGAAATATAGATATCCTGTGAAGCCTGGATTTATTTTTTTGTCACATTGTTTGGGGTCCTGTGATCATTGCAAAACCTGCTAATCTTCTCTCCCAGCAATCTTTGTAAGACCTGGGTTTTGCCACATAGTTTAAGGTATTTAATTTGCTTGATATTCCCTGGATTCTATGATCGGTTTGGCAGCAGCACACCCATAATTCCCTTCTGTCTAGTGCCTACAGAAATAAACCTATGTTTCTTGAGTCCGCCTGGTTTTTCTGCGCGTTCTGGAGGCGAATACAACATACCTGGGACTGAGTCTCTTCTGCCCTCAGAAGGCCTGAGGCCACCTAGGCTGACTTAAAACCCAGGCACACATCAAGCGATTGACCCAAAGGACCCGGGCCTTGCTGTGGAAGCCTGATTTGAGCCTGGGGCACTGCTCTCCATTTATACATTGTCTTTTGTGTGTCTATGTCATCCCTTTGAATCCTTCAAGAAATTTCTCATCAGGGTTCCTATTTGATATTCAGGGAAACAGACTTAGAAGTGACTTTTCAGGTCAGGGATCCAGAAGTCACAGACACTTGGGAAGCACAGAGCCACCCTGAGAAATGGCGGCTTCAACTAAACAGGCACTTCCATTGCATGTCCTTGGGCCCACCTGGAGGAGACCTCTCCTGCTATTGTTGGGCCTGGGAGCAAAAGCGGACATTAGAACTGAGCCTGAGTAGAATCCCTGCACTCCCTAGGGATTACATTTCTCAGAAATCTTAATACTCGTACCAGAACTTCTTAACAGTGTCTGTAGCATGAATATTTAAAAGCCTGGTAGCCTAGTAAGTAGGCAGAGAAACACTGGAGTCACCCAGGCTGGTGGGGTTCTTTCACTCTTTCCTGAGAGGCTCTAAGTAAAATGTCTCTATGTAAAAACCTTTATTTTGGGAAGGCAGAAGTCTGAAACTTGAGTAACACCCAACAGGTAGCCATGGTCCAGCAACCACAGCCAGAGCACTGTGCATGTTTGCTCTCCTCTCCAAAGTTTCTACCAGATTGGCAATAAGATGTGAATTATTTACCCATTTCTCCACAGAAACTTCCCTTGTGGAAACATTCCTGTCTAGCCAGCTAACGTTGGAAGCAGCCCTGCACCTAGGTTTGCAAGCCCCATCCTGCCAATAAAATGACAGTTCTCAGATGAATTCTTGGTTTTCTCTTAGCACCCATGCATAGGGAGTCTCTCCTCACTGTGGGCTGATACGGATTACCTGGCCCTGCAGTATGGAGACTGTGAAGACGACAGGAAGAAAGACAAAGGGGCCAGTTGGGCTGGGGTCCAAGGTTCAGAATAAAAGAACCTGTGAACCAACACGGAGCTTTCTCAGATATCTGCTAGTGAGGTAGACTCCGGGAAGACCAGTTCATGAGGAAGGGAGTCACACCTCAGGCTGTGCACACCTCGTCAGCTCTGCCCTCTGTGCCCACCTGGGCCTGGTAGCCGAAGGCTGAGCTGTGTAGCATGCTTGGATAGTCAGGCGGTCTGGGGCAGGAGCAGACGCCAGGACATGACCTGAGTAAGTGGGTTCATCCAGTCCCTCCTGAGTCCCAAGACTTGGAGACACCATGAAGTGATCCTGGGAGGGAGGAGTAAGCCTCCATACTGCCCTTTAAGTCATGAGCCCACACTCTGCCCCATCTGTGACCATGCTTTGTGTTAAATTCATCAAATCTGTTAAATCCCTTTAAGATTTGTTTGCACTGGTTATGCACTGGGCTGATAGCTGAGTGATCCGTTGTTCAACTCTACCAGCCACCCCACAGGTAAAAGATGTGACAGTCTGCTTGCACGCTGGGTGGGGAAGCTCTAGTCTCTGCTATAGGCTCTCGAGGTCTTGGAATGGGCTCTCTGGGATTATGTTTGGTTTTACAAGTCCATGCAGAAAGGAAGGCGGTGAGGAACTGGGCAGGCCCCCGGTTAGAACCAAGGGCTGGAGGGTGCAGTATCTGGTGGAGAAGGGCGATTATGTGAGGTAGCATAATGGGAAACTTGGTACTTAACTTGAACAGCAACTAGTTGGTTGCCACATAATGCACTCCTATTCTTGGCAACCCCAAAGTAATACCGTGCTCACAAAGTTCTCAATAGCGTTCAATTAACTGGACTGATTTTGCCATAGATCACTAGGCCTTTGTTCTGGAGTGCCCCTGGGTTGACATCCACCTTTTGGTTGGCAGCCAAGCACCTTAAGGGTGTGCCCCAACCAGGGACTCAGACCCACAGCAGGTCCTCCTAGATAGTAATCTCTCCTCCATCTTTATTGTGGAAGTTTTGGTTTGTGTGTGTGTCAACATGGTGCCCATAGGAACACGTGGGTGAGGTTAGCCTGACAATCAGGTTGCAACTTGATTGGAGTGTGACGAGATAACTGGCTTTCTGGATGCTGGTCTCTCTCTCTCTGTCTCTCTCTCTCTCCTCCACCTTTCTATTGACAAGTCAGGTGGAGCCCTGGGGGACCCTGGAGGTACTTCCACTGCCACTGGGTCTTGCGATCTTTGTACCCAGTGGTTGGTGATCTTCCTGCATTTTTGCACCATTGCATGTGCTGTGTGAGTCTGAACAGGGATTTATGGGCCAACCTTGGACTCAGAGGCTAAAAACAGACTTATGGACCTGTTCTGGACTGGGCTGGAATGTTGTCTTACTATACTAATACGCTGACATAAAACTCTTTCTTATACATAGATTAGTACCTCTACATTTGTTTCTCTAGTAGACCCTATTCAACACATTTATGTAACTGTGCTATGATTTTTCTCCAGGTGCTGTGTGTATGTGTGTGTTGGAAACAGAGCAATTTGGGGGGTGGGTATTGTTTATGAAGCACTGAGCATTAGTTTACAGTGATGGATAAATCACATTGCTTAAGGGTAAAGTTCACCACTGGTTAATATAATTATAGTCAATAATTTGTATACCTGTGAAAAGTTGAGATGGAAGACATCATGTGGTACCTATATTGACAACAGTAGCATCAAAATAGAGTAGCTCCCAGTGCCGCGTATAGACAGCCAACTATGTCCTGGGATTCAATTCCTCAGTTTGGAAGCTTAGGGTCCTGGTTTTATAGACATTTCAGTTAATTAGGCAGATAATCATGTTTTGTGTCTCTGCTCTGCCTCCTAATTTGAGTTGTAGAGTGCCTGGGGCCTTTAAATCTTGTTAGAAACTATCCCAAACACAGTACAATGAGTTTCTACTTTCCTGGAGTAACAAAGGATGGAAAGCTAGGAATAAAGGAAAATGGAATTGCTTCCATGAACAATTTCTTCCTTTTCCAGGAGACTAGAAAAACTAGATGGTGCCCAACTACAATTACAGACCATTTTTATCAATAGTCACTGTAACAGGTGAATATGCGCAATTTATCCATCATCCTGTCAATGGACATTGGGTAGTTTCAAGGTGTTTGCCATTATAAATAGTGTTGCTCTCAAAATTTTAATACATACCTCCTACTGCACTTGTACAAAAGCTTATCAAATGAAATTGCCAGGTGGTAGAGTATGGGCACCCTCTGGGCACTTCACACCCATTTGTGGAGTCCTGAGGCCAGAGGAGACCACCGAGGAAGCAGCTTGAGAAGCAGAAGAGGGGGCCACAAGGCTCGGGATTCAGGCTTTTCAGCTCATAAGCTGGGAGGCAAGGTGGAAAGATGCTGGTTGACCCCATTGGCTTCATGGAATTCACCTGGTCCAGGTGGGCCAATTCAGCTGTACACCTAGGTGTACTACCCCTTCCTGGCTGGAAGCTCGAACCTCTGAGCATGCCCAATGACCCCCCTGTCCTTAAGCTAGCTAGCTACCTAACATATCCTCAATCAATGCTAACGGAAGCAGCAGTAGAGATCAAAGGACATATTGCATTGGGTACATCTGCTGCACAAGACCTCTTTAGAGAATTGAAGAGGAAGACTGTTACTCTGAGGACTTAGGCATGCATGCGAGACCCAAGCTATGGTATTCCCATTGCATCATCTTGGGCATTGAATAAGGAAGACTGGAGAAGGATCGATGCATTTGAATGGTGGGGCTGGAGAAGAATATTGGAAGTACCATGGACTGCGAAAAGGACACACTGATCCAATTTGGAAGAAGTATGGCCAGAGTGCTCTTTAGAAGCAAGCCTGCCTCTTACATACTTTGAAGATTTTTCAGGAGAGACAAATTCTTGGAGAAGAACATCATGTTTGGGAAAGTGGAAGGGCGATGAAGAGGATGTGAATACCCTTAACGAGATAGACTGACCCAATCTCGATGCACCAGACAAAGGAACAATTGTAAGGACGGGGCAGGACCTACCGCGCAGTGTTTCCTTCTGTTGTGCAAAGGTTTGTGGAGGGTGGGAGCAGACTGAATGGCAGCTGGCAATGGGAGTCATAATAAGCGGACTGTCAGGATAGGCCGGCGTATTTGTACAAATACCTGGGAAATGTTTTTTAAGACAGCCTATCAGAATTAAGTTCCACTGAAATATATTTCAAGAGGAAAAGGAGGAGAAAGGGAAAATGGATGAATGTACTCGGAGACAAGGGACAAAAGAGACAAAAAGTCCCCGGCGTGATTGCTGGGTAGTTTCTATGGTTGGGCAATGTGAACGTTGGTTTGTCAGTGCACCGTGAGGGGGGACAAGCCTTTGTTGGGGTGGGTGTGCCCGATTCCAAAGGACTGCCTGGGAGGAAGAATATTCACAGGCTGGTGAGGTTGCACCAGAGGGCCCTGGAAGAGGAAGTGAGAGAAAACTCTAAAAATATAATGAGAGTGTTGTAATAGAATAAAAGTCCAACATAGAAGAAAAGAATATAAAGCAGAGGATAAAATTGCCTTGTGGATGGATAGTCCTGCTTTTTGAGTGTGTTATTTTGGGAACATTTTTTCTGTGCAGGGGAAGTGAGGGTAGTGGAGGTGGGGGCAGGGCACTGGAGAAGGAAGCAAGAAAGGGATAAGGGAGAGACAGAAGAAACCTTGAGCTTGGGGACTCCTTCTATCTGCGCCAAGTTGCCTACACAGAGGCAGCGCTATCTCCCAGAGATATGAGCTCGGCTGTGCTGGGAGGAGTGGGCTCCTGCCGCCGCCCTGCTCTTCAATGGTAAAGAGGGAGCCTGTCAGCAGGCAATGCTGCTCCCCTACTGTTAAGAAAATTTATCTACTTTGCCCAGTTGTTTGAAGAAGTGCCCTGTCACTTTCCACCATAGTTTTATAGTGTATTGGGGTGCTAATCTCCCTGTAGCTTTTCCAGAATTTGTTATCTTCTGCTTTTTCTAACGTTGCTATCAATGGTAGTGTAAGGTGGTATCTCATTGTTTTGATTTGTATTTCTTTGTTTTTTGACTGCCTGGATGCTTCGTTGGTGAATGGTTTGTTCATGTCTTGCAAATTTTAAATTGAATTATTTGTTTCTTGTTAAGGTGTTGCAGTTTTCTATAGGGTTTCGAGTTAAGTTCCTCTTTTGATGTTTTGTTGCCAACATTTCTTCCCGGTGCGTGGGTTCTCTTTTTACTCTTTTAAGGCACATAAGTTTCTTATTTTTAGAAGGCTCCAGTCAGCTATTTTGCCTTCTGCTGTGTGTGTGTGTGTGTGTGTTTTAGTATATCTTTGCCTCATATTAGGGGCCTTAAGTTTGTCATTGTTTTCTCATGGATGATCTTTATACTTCTAGAATTTACATATAGGTCTTTAATCCATGTTGAGTTCATTTTTGTTGTTGTTGTTGTTGTGATACTGGGAACCTCTGTTGGGAACAAGAGCACCAGAGCAAAGCCTTTGGCCTTTTCAATTTCTCTGCGGGGAGGTGAAGACCCTGGTTGACCCCATTGGCTGAATTGAATTCACCTGGCATTCTTGGCCAATCCAGGTGCAGCCCTCCTGGCTGAAGCCAGGACCTCTGAGCATGCGCAGTGTACCCTCCTTTCCTGGCCAGAAACTCAAACCTGCGAGCACGCGCGATGGACATCTTTTTCCCTATACTAGTCTACCTGACAGATACTCCTCTAACTCCTGGGGAATTGGCATCTTAGACGCATATAGTCATGTAAAATGGTGAGGAAAGGGCAAAGCCTACAATCCCTTGTTTCCTGTTATCAGTAGCAGCTGCAAGAGCAGAGCAAAAGAATATGGGGGTGGACTGCAGCCTTGAATCAAGTCCAGACAGAATCAGTGTAGACTTAGTCACAACTACAACCTCTAGTGTCAAGGGCAACACAGAATGGGAACATGATGTCAGAACTGGCAGAAGGTAACTCTATGACTGCTGGTCACCAAGAAGGTAGTCCGAGAGAGAAACAGGAGAAGCCAAGTGGGATAGTGTAAAGGAGTTGGATCCAGCCTGTCAGACTGGGTGAAATTTGGGGTGACACTTGTTTACCCTGAGAAGGGAAAATGCCTCCCTCCTTCCTTAAATACTCACTTGGAACACTCCAGTAAAACAGATCTTCTGTTGTGCTATCTCTTAGGAAGCAATGTTAAAATGGTTTAATAGTGATGAGTATATGCGTCCTGTAAGTATGCCCCTTAAACACGTCCTGGCAGATTTGGTGATCAAGGGAGACCTTTCTACATGGGCACCCCATATAACTTTACTGCTTTGAAAGAAAGCAACAATCCAAGGAGCAGTGCCAGGGTTGTTGGCACAGTCCCGACATAGGATTTACAGATGCAAGAGACACAGGAGTAAATTAATAGGAGAATGAAAAGGTCAATTGGGAAAGAACCTATCCCAATAAGAAAAAATTTTGAAGACTTCTAAGCAATGGAATGAATACGGTGCACATTGATGGAGTTGATACAAAGGTTGTAATACAGCCCTATAAGAGGTTGGGTGAACCAAGGGAAACTTCTGCTGGTTCCCTAATGTTAGGGACATCTAAACAAATCTGTTCTCTTCATCCCCATCTTGAGGTATTTAATGACAGGATTTCCCACCTGGGACCATGTGAAGCAAAGATTCAGCTAGCTGATGAAGGAAAGGATTAGTTAAGGGGGTCTTCTTGTCCATCCCCTTGCATGAGAACTGACGTCATATGCAGGTCGGTGGATAAAATGAGGTGGAGTAGGGAAGAGACCCTCTTGGGTATCCTCGATGCAGGAGCCCAGTGCACCATAATCTTCAGACATGCCAATAAAATATTGAAGATCCTAACCTTAGACTCTGGGGCTATGAAGATGCAAATGTTGATGGGACAAGGAGGAAGTTTGGATGAGAATTAGAATATTTAAACAGGTCTTGCAGGAAGTAGTTTCCTCTCCTTTACCTGAAGGTATTATTGGTGTGAATATTATGTCTAATTGAGGAACATACCTCTACCTGGTATGGCCAATACGAATGAATGTAAATTGACTGGTCTTGATTGGATATGCTAAATGAGAATCATTGCAATTGCCCCAAATCACTCAGATTGTAAATCTGAAACAATAGGATACCTTGTGGGGAAAAAAATGATATTAATGCTTTGATTAAAGACCTGCTAAAGACTGGAGTGTTGGTGCCAACAAATTCTCTGTAACAAACAGTCCTGTATGGGCTGATGAGTGATGACTCATGAAGGTTGGCAGTGGGTTATCCAAGCCTACATAAAACAGAGCCACTTGTGGCTTCAGCTGTTCCAGACATGATCTCAACAATGCAGAAAATATAGCAGTCTAAAGGAGACTGGTACTCAGTGACTGATCTTGGAAATGCCTTTTTCTCAATCCTCATCTCAGAACAGCACTCTTGCTTTCATGTGGGATCACAATATACACAATCTATCACATTGGCTCGCAGTTATTTAAACTATTGGTCATAGTTTGGTTAGAAGAGACTTGGACTTTGTGGAGATCTCACATATAGTGCTGCATTACATTGATATTACATTAATACCAAACACAAAAGAATAGGCTAGGGCAGATTTGAAAATAGTCGTGGCTCATATGACCGATAACTCCAAAATGCCAAACAGTGCTGACTTAAAGCGGCCCTATAAGACAGGGTAGAATAGCCCCGTGAGTTTCTCTTGCAAAGAGTTCGTCTTTACTAGGGTACAAAAGCCCATCTGTCTCCCTATGAGCAGCTGGTGACTTTGCACTGCTGAATTTGCAGTCAGCAGCCCAATGCGCTGGTTAATAAATCCAACAACAATCCAGGACCTTGCCAAAATGGTGATGTTCCAGGGAATAACTTGGGCAGGAGCCACTCATGGCATGCCACAGGTAACCAAGAAGGAGCTGCTGTCACTGCCTACTCCCAAAACTAAGCACGAGACCCAATGTATGGTTAGTCTGTCTGGATTTTGGAAGACTCATATTCCACACCTGGGAATATTGCTTGCTCTCATCCATGAAACTACTTGGAAGAAAACTGCATTCAATGGAGGCCTGAGCAACAGCAGTCTATGTCTGAGTTACAAAGGGTAGTCTCACTCTTCTTTCCTTTAGGCCCTTATGGCCCACATTCAGATGTGATTTGGAAGTGTCTGCCACACATGCTTATGTGGACTGGAGCTTATGGCTAAAACCTGAGAACCTTGCCCTAAAAGGACCATTAGGATTCCAGAATAGGAAGTTTCCAGAAGCTGAAACATATTAATAGTGCTTGGTTTACAGGTGACATTTCCAAGGGTAAGTGAAACACTGGATGTGGAATGCTGCTGCATTAATGCCAACAAGTGGAAAGACACAAATTGAAGAAGGTAAGAAGAAGCCAACTCAATAGAATGAACCGAATGCTGTTTTCCTAGCTCTGATGAAAGTTCTGGACAATGGTGAGAGTCCATATGTTTGGATTTTTACTGTCATGGACAGTGGCCTGGCTATGTGATTGGGCAGACAGACAATGGAAAACTGGACTATTAAAGGAATGCCTTTGTGGGCCAATGAACTATGGAAAGCACTATGGGAATTTAAAAGGCACAACAGTAGGCTAAATCAATGCCCATCAGAAGACCCTCCTTCCTGGATTAAACTGGCAAGTGGACATATGGGTATGCTTCCCTAGAGGGGGCAAATGAGTGAATCAGATGAGTAGACTTGAGAATTGCTGCAGCAATGCAGAGACGGACTGTATCCACCCACATCTCTTACACCTTCTGTGTTAGTCTGGGTAGACTAGAGAAACAAATTCAGGAACACACATGGATATAAGGGAAAGGTTTATATACAAGAGGAATAGAACATTGAGAAAACATCCCAGTCCAGTCCAAGATCATAAGTTCAGTATTAGCCCATATGTCCAATACCAGTCTAAAAAGTCTCCTTCCAACTCACAAAGTCACAGGCCAGTGGGTGCAAAGTCTTGTGTATCCAGCTGGGGTAAAAACATCCCGGCGTTGGCAGGGGTCTCCCCATGGCTCCTCGTTTCCGGGGCTCAGGCTCCATCAGCAGTATCCATTGATGGTAGAAGCATCTCAGTGTTGGCAGGAGTCTCTCTGCGGCTTCTCTGGTCCCAGAGGTCTGGTTTCATCAGGACAAGCCCATATGGCTTCTCCTCTGGCTCCTCCATTCTCCAGGAATCAGGATCGAACAGTGTGCTGTCATCTTTTCTTGTCAGTAGTTCGTCTCTCAGAGACTGAGTCAAGTCTCTCTCCTTCAATTGGGAAATGCCACCAGATTTCCCAGAATTCTCAGAAGAAAGCCATGCCCACATAGAGACCTCATTGGCTACTGATTGGCTATCCCCATATTGACAGGTTAGACTCCACCCCTAGACTCCCAATCATGAAAATGACACATGAGTGCATGACTACCACACCTTCTAAGGCATAAAATACCAATAAGGACTCTTCTATCTACCAGCAGGAAAGAGAGAGGTTGCATATGGCTGTTGGACAGATTCTCTGGGAGAGAAGCCCACATACATAGCTGACAAATCAATTATACCTGACAAATGAAACCAGGGGCACCAGCTAGCTAAAAATGGATCTTCACAGAATAGGCACTGCAAACTGGGCTTTGCATATCAAGTAACACTTGCACATGTTAAAAATACCATCAGAGGGTTAGAGAAAAAGATACTGTCCCAGTTTGGATCACCACGGTATTCCTTCTCAGACCAAGGAGCATACTTTACAACTCACAAACCCCATTGATTAGACAGACATGTTAGATATCTCAAAGTAAGGATTTGATAGAGAATTGGAATGGGGCTCTGAGATGTTTGCTATCTAAAATGAGGGGAAATGAAGGCATGAGGGGCTGACTTTCACACCTTCATGGATGTGGACTCACACACAACACGAGGTGAACACAGGAAGCATCACCACTGGACAGATTTTTATGTTTCTCCGGAAAACCTGGGGAAGAGGGGAGTTCTTCCCCATATCACCTGATATTGCTTTGTTAAATAGAGACAAACAAAAGTTTATTTTTGTTTTTCATATCCAAAACTGTCGATCTCTTCCCCCTTATTTATTTGTTAATGATTTCTGCCTTTGGAGCCATAGTTATAGCATTTATTATGAAGAGATGTGTTTTTACTTTCTTCTAACTCTTGCCTTGTTTCTTTTTTGACACCTTCATTGCGATCATTAGGTTTTAGGTGAACTTGGGAGGGCCAGGATTCTCCCATGATATGTTCTCGCTTCGTGTGGTCAACTCCAATCTGATATCTTTTGGGAAGCAACCAAGCAGTTGTAGGGAGGAGAGAATGGAATGCCACCTTCATCTGGTCACAGCCTTGATACAATTGAGGGGGGGGGGTTAATTTGGGATGTGGCCTACTCTGTGTACAGATTGACACTGTGCAGAAGCTAGCTCATTTCTGCTGAACCTGTATCCTACATCTTGTTCCTCGGTTTCTGATCGCAAGCGCCACTAGCAAATTGCCAAAATTACATCCATTCAGCTGACCTCAGATTCGTTCAGCTCTACGTGCACCACGCTGTCATCCACCTGCGTCACTTCCCTGCTTTCTCTTTGTCAGCTCCTGCAGCTACACAAGTCATAAGGCTTCAGCTTCCATCTTACCCACAGACTTGCACTGGAACTGCATGCACCCGCATCTACAACTGTGTGAGCTCTTTCTTGGTATAAGTCTCTTCCTCCATACCCACACCTCCATGTGTCACTGGTCTGTCTTGCTTCTCTAGAGAATGCAACCTAAGAGATTTATCATTTTAGATAAAGTCTCTGCTTCTTATAAATGGATATTTATTCAACCTCTAGCTGCAAGGTTGGTGATTGGGATTAGCCAACTATACATCATGAGATAGACCTGGCCATTTGCTTTAAAAAGCCACAACCTTGAACACCCAAGGACAGCTCTCCTGTGCACAGATGGGCAAGGACCCTAAGCCAGAATCAACTTGATTGCAACCAACAACAATCTTCGGAGCATCTGGAGTTTAATAAACCCTACCATCTTCCCATGGTTTATCCTAATTTCTGGCTGGATGGCTGCTACTCCCCTCAGAAGTGTGTTGGCTACTGTGGAGTCTTTTCCAGAACACAATGTGGTCAAGAGGGGAAGAATGTAGCTTCCAGAAAGCAAGCACAGGAACATCACTTCAACAACTACCAAAGAAGTTCGAACATAAGGGATATCCTGCATTTCCTGCCATCAAGAATTTCAACTTAAAGATAACTAGATCAAGTTCCTTAAAGTGATAGAACAGCAATACCTGCTGACAGATTCCCCTATCCAGGGGTCCTCAAACTTTTTAAACAGGGGGCCATTTCACTGTCCCTCAGACCGTTGGAAGATCCGACTATAGTTAAAAACAAAATGAACAACCTGTGAATAAATTCACTGTAGGCCCATGATAAGTTGGCTGTTAAGGAGGACAGCAGTGGTGGCAAAAACACCTGGCGGGCTGGATAAATGTCCTTGGTGGGCCACATGTGGCCCACGGGCCATAGTTTGAGGACCCCCTACAGCCTATACTATTGTGTGTTAAACAGGGTTTTCTAGAGAAACAAAACCAGGACACTTATGATTTCATATAGATAGATAGCTACAACACACACACACACACAAAAATAAACAGTTAACCATCCACAGGGCAGTACAGAGGGCTCAGTTCAACACAATTCTGTGTGACAGTTAATATACTGGCAGTGCTTCAACTCATGAAGATTGCTGGATGCAAATCAAGGGAGCAGACTGCTGAGTCTTACTATAAAGCAATACAAGCTGTTCAGCCACGGCAGCAAACGGCGGGGGGTGGGAGGGTGGTCACCAACAGTCAGCCAGATGACAGGGTCCAACAGTCCCCAGCTCAAGTGATGTACACACCAGCAGTGTGGTGAAGCAAGGCTTAGAGGAACCTCAAACTATAGCGACATGGTCTATGGGTTGGGTGTCCCACAGCAGTGTAGCTCACGAGTTGGAACAGAGAACCAGCTAAGGCAGCCACACCACTGGTCTGCTCATCAGAGAGCAAGAGACAGAAAGGCAAGACTGGCCAAGTCATTTATCTCTTTGCCCTTCAACTAAACTGTGACCTTTATTAATCCCACATGTGTTCATTGGCCAGGCTAGCAAAATAAACGTACCTATCACACATAGACAGTAACACAAGCCACTTCTATGAGTCGCACTTCTCCCAATTTTTCCTGAACCCTGAGACAACAAAACCAGTCAAATCTATTACCTTTCTGGCATCTGGAAGATAGCGCAGGCTGGGCAGGTGGGTGCAGCTGTACTCAGTACCCCAGCTTAAATTTTTGCTTTTTTGCCCTTTTCTTCATCTTCCCTGTTTTGTTCTCTGGTCTCTCACTGTTTGCATTACCCCCAACACACGCAACATACATGTACACACAAAAAATTACCAAGGAGAAAGAATTCTTACAAGTTTTCTGTTTTATTTTATAGTACTTTTGTGGTATTTGTATGTTTGTTTCTTTACAATGCTGTCATAATTTTGGTGTAGTCCCCCACTTCTGCTTACAGTGCTCCCTTCCCATGTAGTCCCACCTTCCTGGGAGTACCTAATCTCTACAGACAAAAACAGGCAGTCCTTTAGATTCTGGCACACCCACAAAAAAGCAGATTATTTTTTCCTTCTTCTGAATGAACCGACATTCCCACTTTCATGTTGCCATAGCAGCAGAAATTAGTATCCACACCTAGGCATCACCAGTCTTCTATCTTTTTTGTCCTTCATCTCGCAGCATATCCACCCACTGTCTTTTCTGTTCTCTCTTTCCTCGTGAAATATATTCCTATGGAACTTACTAAATCTGATTACTCTTCTTAAAATACATTTCACCGATGATTTTACAAATATTTTGGCAAATCCATGCAGCAGCTTAATTTAGCTACCCCCACTTTCATTTTACTGTAGTTCTTCAACTCCCACCACCATTTTCCCCACTTACCCATCCCTCTTCTCTTTTCTCCATTTCACCACTGTATATTTTCCAGCTCCCATTAGACCTTTCTCATGTCACTAAACAAGCCCAATGATCTCTGCACAACCCAGCAGCTCACAAACTACTGTTGTTGTACCATGATGCCAAGGAAACACCAATCAACCACAGAAAACTTTTTTTTTTTTAAATCAAGGAAAGCAAAGACAATCTCAAATCTCTCAAATTTAATGGAGCACTCTGAAGAAAAGGCTATGAAGCTAGCACTTTCAGAATTCATGAAAATTATGCTGATGCATAGTGTGTTAGGCCAGGTTGACTAGAGAAACAAATCAAGAGAGACTCATATATGTGTAAGAGCTTTATCCCAAAGAGCAATTGTGTATTAAGAAGACATCCCAACCCAGTCCAGATCAAGTGCATAAGTGTGATATTAGCCCATATATCCGATACTAGTCCATAAATTCCTCTTCAGATTCATGGAGCACATGCAATGATGCCAAATGCAGTAAGATCACAGGCCAGTGGGTGAAAAGTCTTGTGGATCCAATGGTGGTGGAAGCATCTTAGCATTGGCACACGTTTCCACATGACTTCTCTAGCTCTCCAAGGGTCTCATTAACAGGAAAGTGAAACAGAGAGAGAGGGTTTGTGACCCTTCTCCAGGGAAGAAAATGAAGAGGAAGTTTCCAGAATTCTCATGAGAAGGTCATGGCCACAAGGAGGTATCATCAGGCTGTGACCTGATGGACAGGCTAGACTCCATCCCTACACTTATTTGTCAAATTGACATAAAATTATGTAACTACCACACTTAGGTTCTTCAAGACATAAGGAAAACTCGTGAGAAAAATGGAAGAAATTTAAAAAAAACTATTATCCTTAATTCCCAAAGGGAAACAATGAGATAATAGAATTAGGCAACATAGTAAACGACCTGATAAATAGAATGGGATACGAGGACAATTGAATCAGTGAGCTCGAAAACAATTACTCTGACTACAACTAACAAGAGAAACAACAACAAAAAGTGAAATAATCTGAAGAAAGTCTGAATATGATGTGAGATACTATAAAGAGAAACAGCCAACATCTAATCAGGAAACCCGAATGGTAAGAAACTATTGTAATATTTTATATCCATATGTTACAATAATTTATAGAAGATTACTCAAGAAGCTGAGAGACCTCCAAATAAGATAGACACCCCCCCCCAGAAAAAAAACTATTAAGATACATCATATTCATGCTCTCCAATTTCAAGGAAGAGGGGAGACTCCTGAGGGCAGATAGAGAAAAAAGAATAGTCACTTATAAAGGAAAATAAGCAACAAAGATAAGCTCAAACTTCAGATCAGAAACTATGCAGGTAAGAAAAGAATGGAGAGACAATGCAGTCAAACAGCTTGATCTCCTAGGTCAGCTGTTCTCAGTCTGAGGGTCGTTAGCTACCCTTTCATAGGGATTGCCTAAGACCATCGAAAAACACATATTTCTGATGGTCTTGGGAACTGAGACACTGAACCTCTATCCGTCTCCAGGCAGATACTCCCACATGAGTACCTAGCGTGAAAACTGTTACCTATGCTACACCATGCATCAAGATAAAAATTTCATTTATTTGTCATTAGAAATAAATATTTCACAGTGTATAATTGTATATTGTTTTTTTTAAGGGTTGCAGCATTAGGAAGGTTGAGAACCACTGCCCTAGATATATACAGAGACATAACAACTTAATATACATTCTTCTCCAGTACACACAGTACATACTCTAGAATAAATCACATGTTAGACCACAATGCAATCTCAACAAAGTAGGAAAACACAGATCCTACAACACATTTTATCAGGTCATAGTGCTATATAACTGAAAATCAATAAGAGAAAGATCAAGAACATGGAAACCGAAAAATACAGTAATTTTTAAATGTTGGCCAATAGATCAAATAAGAGATAAATTTCTTAAAACAGTTGATAATGATAATACATCATACCAGGACCTCTTGGACACAGCAAAAGCAACCAAGGACAGCTTAATGCAATTTACAGACACGGATAAATGGGTGAAATACAAAATCAACACCTTAACACAGTATTTCTAAACTCGAAGTTCAACACCACTAACCTTCCAAGATCAGGAGGGGAAAAAATCATAAAGATTAGAGTGAAAGTAAGTGAACTTACAAACAGAAAGTCTCTGGAGAAAAATCAACAAGACAGAAGTTGGCTTTTTGAATGGATTAACAAAATTGACAAACTGCTGGCAAAATTAATAAAGAAAGAAAAAAGATACAAATGTCTCACATTAGAGAAAAGGGTGTCATTTCAACAGATCAAAATGAAAGAAAAAAAAGAATACTAACACAGCACTGCAAAAGACTATATAGTCCAGCAAGTTTGATAATATAGAAGAAATGGACAAATATCTGTAACTACACCACCTACCCAATTTAATGCAAATTAATGTAGAAAACCTGGAAAGACTCATGTCAGCAATTCTGCATAAGTTGCCTAAAATATAGAGAGGGACTTCAGTATGCAAACTTATTCTATGAAACCCTAATTCCAATATCAGGCAAAGATCCCACAAAAACTGAAAACCAAAGACTCCACAAAAGCAGAAACTCAAACACCAATAAACCTAAAAAATTCTCAACAAAATTCTGGCCAGTGGACTCCAACAACATATCCAAAAAAATATTTCATCATGACCGAATGGGATTCATTCATACCAGACATGAAATGATGGTTCAACATTCACCCACAATCAATGTAGTCCACCACATAAATAAGACAGTGAGAACCACATGATAAAATGAATAGATGGGAAAAACATTTCTAATAAATGTTTAATAAAAGCACTCAATAAAATAGGAATAGAAGGAAATCTCCTCAATATAATAAAGACCATCTCTGAAAAACCAAATGCCATTTTGACACTCAATGGAGAAAAGCTGATACATGTCCCCTCAAAATGCGAACCAGACAAAGGTATCCTTTATCACCACTCTTATTCAACATTGTGTGTGAAGTCTTCTATTAGACTATAAGAAGGCATCAAGGGAATACCTTTGGGCAAAGAAGAGGCAAAGCTCTCACTATTTTTAGACACTATGGTTTTATAGAGAAAGAATCTCTGAATTTGCATTGTGGTGTTTGAGAATCTTGGAAGTGGCATGGACTGCTAAAAGAACAAATGGATCTGTATTGGAGGGGTAAGGCCAGAGTGCTCCTTGGAGACAAGGAAGGTAAGACTTCATCTTACAGGCTTTGGACATGGTGTCAAGAGAGACCAGTCCCTGGAGAAGGACGCCATGTTTAGTAAAGTGAAAGGACAGCAAAAAAGAGGAAGGCTCTCAATAAAATGGATTGACACGGTGGCTGCATCAATGGGCTCAGGTATAGGAACAGTTGTGAAGACGTGTTTTGTTCTCTGGAGCATGGTGTCAGTATTGGTTGGAGCTAATTTGGTGACACCTATCAACTACATATAGTTCCCAAGGACTGCACAAAAAGACTATTGGGACCATCGAGGGATGTGGTAATGTGGCAGGATACAGATTAACAAGCAGAAATTGGATTTCCATACTCCATCAAAAAAGAGCTTCAAATAAAACATCAAGAAAACAATGCCATTTATAATAGCCACACAAAAGATGACAAATGTAGGGAAAAACCTTACCTCTGAAACAAAAGACCCACACAAAAAACCTACAAGAAACCAAAATAGGCCTACACAAATGAGAGAGTTTCCTATGTTTATGGATAGGAAGGCTTAACATTATGTAATTGTCTATGCTACCTAAAACAATTGAGAAATACAACACAGTTCTGATACAAGTTCCAGCTTCATTCTTTGAAAAAGAAGAAAAGGAAATACTAACCATCAGAGTCATATGGAGGGAAAAGAGGTCCAGGATAAACAATGAACTGAAAAAAGAGATTGAAGTAGAAGGTTTTTCATGGTTTGACTTGAAAACCTACTCAATAAACAACCTGGTACTAATATAATGTTAGGTATATAGGCCAATGGAAGAGGATGGAAAACCCAGATATGAAAGCACGCACATAGAGACTACTGATTTTTGACAAATAACCAAAAAATATTAAATGATAAAAGGACATCTTCTTTTACAATTTATGCTGGACAAAATTAGACCTCCAACTGTGGGAAGAAGAAACAGGACTCAACCTCCTCTGCACCAAAAAGAAATGGATAGATTAGAGATCCAAATGTGAACACCAGAGCTATAAAGATCATTGTGGTAGTTACATAATCTTGTGTCGACTTGAGGATATTAAAAGGGGTAAAGTCTAGCCTGTCAATTAGGTCATAGCCTGATCCCTCCTTGTGGGCATGGCCTTCTCATGAAAATTCCAGGAACTTCCTCTCTTCCTCTGTGTGTGTGTGTGTGTGTGTAACACACTCTCTAATACACATTCCTGTTGATAAGCCACATGAAACCACACACTGATGGCAGCCAGAACCCTGGAAATGGAGGAGCCAGTTGGAGACCTGCACTAGTGCTGAGAAGCATCCACCACCACTGGATCCACAAGACTTTCCACCCACTGGCCTGTGAGCTTCCTGCATTGGGTATCCTTGCATGTGCTGTACAAATCTGAAGAGAAATCTATGGACTAGTATTGGGCATAATGGATTCATATTGGACTTATGGACTTGATCTGGACTGGACTGGGATGTTTTCTTCATATACAATTACTCTTTAATATAAGGCTCTCCCTTATATGCATATGAGTGTCTCTGGAGTTGTTTCTCTAGTCAACCTGAACTAACACAATCATCACTGAGGAAATTGGGACAAACCTAAGAACCCTATTTCAGGGCATACATAGACTACCAAATATATTAAAGGAAGCACACAGAGTGGAAGATAAACTGGATGACTGGGACTTAATAAAACTATAACACTTATGCACATATAAAGGCTTCTTCAAAAGAGTAAAATGAGAGCCTTTAATTTGGGCAAAGGACATGAATCAACAATTCACAAAAGATGACACTCGAATGACTAATAAACATCTTGGAGATATCAGTCCAAACAATGATGAAATATAAAACAAAATGCACACAGCAATAATCTCACGCAAAAAAATTAGAGAACAACATCTGCTGAAGAGGGGTCAGAGGGATTGGAAGTCTTATACGCTGCTGGTAGGATTATAAATACATACAGCCATTGTGGATAGCAATACAGCTACACACACACAACTGGGAATATAAATACCATATGACCCAGCAATACCTTTTCTGGGCATATATCCCTCCAAAATGTGAGAGCACACACAAACAGACTGCTCTCCCATGTTCATTGCAGCACAGTGCACAACAGCAAGAAGCTGAAAATAGTCCAATGCCTATTGATAGATGAATGCATAAAGAAATTATGATACACACACACATACGAAACACCTCATGGATGCATCTGGGAACCTTTATGCTAAGTAAAGTAAGCCAATCACCAAAGGACACATGTTATTTGAATCCATTGCCATAAGGATAAACACCAAAACAAAAGCAGTCTATGCTTTCTGATCATGTGATCTTCCCATCGATTCTATCAAGCAACAAGGAAGAGTGCCTGCCCTTGTGTGCATGAGCACCCCCTTTACGTGGCCATTGTAAAAACTACTCTGAGAGGAGACTTCACCTCAGATGGGGCCATTTTTTCACCATAAGGGGAGAGTGAGAAGACCATTCAGTAGCTGCCAAACCTTGTACTAAGGACACCACAAATCAACAGACACAGCGACCAGAGGGATAAGCAAACCTTAATGGAAATTCAAGTTCAGATGAGGAAAGAGAGATATAGGTTTCAGAGAAGGTGCTTAGCAAAATTTATGTAGAACTCCAGGGGAGAGTATGCCTGGTACTGTGTTCCTAATTGGAAACCTTTGATCCAGCCTTTGTTGATCCAGGCTATGATAGGTTATGGTGCTGTAAACTATTGAAACTTTAGAGTGTTATTTTGAGGCCCACAACATCCTTCATAAGTCACATCAAAATTTGTTAATGTGGAAACTTTGTAAACTAACTGGGTATTACCTCAAACTTATCTGTAGTCCTTTAACTTAAGCCTGAAATGCCCTAGTGTGAAAAGAAGCAGACGACTCACTGATCAATGACATAGAACTGGCAATCAGAACTGATACCTTGGTTTGGATCTCTTGCCTTAAGGGTACCAAGTGAATGAAAACCTAGGACTTCCATATTTACTGTTTTAATGCCCTCCTTGTTTTATTTTGATAGATATTAATCTTGTAGGCATAGCTCTCCCTTTATCAAGGAATGGTATTGAAAATTTTGCCTATCACCAACCCCCATTGTTTTTGTACGTAATGCTTAGTCACTTAAGAATTTAATCTGTATAAGGGAACAGTTCATGTACTGTGGTCCTTAGCCAGCCTATGTTTGTATAACTTATTTTTTCAACAATCTTAAATTCTATACAATTGACTAAATTAACAACAATATCAACAATATTACCTTATGTGCTAGGAGGGATGATTGATAATTACCTCTAAAACAAAATGATAATGAAGCCTCTAAAGTGAACCAGAGACATACATGAACCATAAATATATGAATAGATATCGAGATCATTGTAATTCGTGCCTCAATCTCAGAACAAATAGTTCTTATGACATGGCTCTGTTTGATGCTCTCCCTAATGAAGAGATCACTGAAGATATGGATGCTCTACAGTGTGCTGAAGAAACTAGAGGATGCCCAACTTTTAGAAAAAATAGTATCTGAGTTCATAAAGGTTTGTCTTGAAACAAGCAGCTATCTAAGGTCAACTAAATTCATCTGGAAAAAGCATAGCTTGTGTGATCCAAGGATTGTACATAATAAAATCTAAGTTCAGAGGAGGTAATTCTGTCAGAGCTTAATTGTGAACACCTTGAGCGTGGAAGCCCAAAATCAATTTGCAGGGTTCCCACATGGATGAAGCCTCTGGTGAATCCCCTCTGACCCTAGCTGAGGTATATGCACATCCTTTTTATCAAACAGAGAGCATTGTAAAATTTATTGTGGTAGACATAGTTAAGTTAAAATATAATATCATTTGATCTTCCTTGACCTATTTTAAAGTTGTTTCAGGTTTTTTTAAGTGAAAGTGCAATACACATGGAATAAGCTTCTGATGAATTTCCTGTCACCATAGATGAGGGATGTGTATAGCCTTGCTATCATGCAGAGGGTATTGGAAAATAAATTAGTGCAGATGCAGTTAGTTTCAAATTTAACACCTTATCATTTGAGCTCCCCACTCACCCATTTGAAATTGTTCCAGCTTTTCTGCTTTCTTTTCTAGAAGGGTTATTCTCTGTTTGACCTTGTTATGTTGCTTTTGTTGTTGCTTGTGTGTTTTCCTGTGTACAAAATCCAGGGTAGATACATTAATAGAGATAGTAACTAGATTAGTTGTTTCTTGGGGGAATGGCAAAGGAGGTTGGGAGAAAGTGGGGAACTAATAAGAGTGAGTACAAAAAAAAGACAATGATCTACAATTGAATGTGTTGATATTTTTACAACTCTTCTTAATATGAATGACTATTGAATTGTATGATATGCAAATTATGATGATAAGGCTATTTAAGTTAATTAATTAAATTCTAAACCTGAAAACAAAACAAAAAGCAACATGTCCTATCGTCCAGTTCCTTACCTACTCACCATGAAGGGCATCAGGACCATGGCTGTGTCACAGCTTCTCTGCCCTTT
The DNA here is from genome assembly GCA_004026705.1 of Nesogale talazaci. NCBI lineage: Eukaryota > Metazoa > Chordata > Mammalia > Afrosoricida > Tenrecidae > Nesogale > Nesogale talazaci. Next base: position 34,083 of record PVJH01010309.1, on the reverse strand, counting down.
CTTAAGACAAAAACTGACTGTTGAGTCTTTGTCCGAACCTCCTCCCCAACAAAGTGCCAAGTCAGGCACTCATATCTTTCTCTTCCTCTCCAGGCACCTGCAGTCAACTGAAGCCATCTCTACAGGGAACCTTCCAAGTCCTACGTGGCAATGGTACTTCTCTGGGGACAGTACTTCTCTTCCACTGCCCATCTGGCCACCAGATGGGGGGGCCTGGTCTCATCACCTGTGCCTGGAAGGGGAACGTCGCTGACTGGTCTTCAGGGATACCTCTGTGCAAGTGTAAGAGTCACTCGGTGACCATCTTTGGGTGGGTGGCCCAGTGTCCCATCCATATCATGGCCATTGGTGTTCTCTAAGAAGGAGCAACAAATAAGGCAAAGGCAGTACTCCTGTTTAGATCCCTAACCTAGGACAAGGTTGAGCTTTTTTGACTGTGACCCCTACCTGTCAAGAGTGCCACATTTGCAGAGTTGGCAGAAACCTCCCAGAGTTGAATCCTAGCATTGACTTCAAATTTGGTTCTGTCTTCGACTTGCCCTATCACCTTTCAGAAGTGAGTAGTGCCCTCTGAACTTCAACCTTGTCAACCAGTAAGTGAGGAAGCTAAAAGTCTTCATGACTTCGCGCTTGCATGGAACATATTAAGTTGTTCCATGGACAGAGAATTCTTGACGCAGAAGGCCAGCCCTGCTGCTCTTCATCTCGGGGGAAGAGAGAGTTTTCTAGTTTTTCTAGTTGTTGAACAGCATAAGGTGCCCTTGATGGCACAGGGGCTAAGTGTTCCCATACAAAGTTGAAGGATTAATGGTTCAAGCTCACCAGTTGCTCACAAGAGAAAGATGTAGCAGTTTTCTCAAGAAGATTTGTAACCTTGGAATTCCTCCGAGGCGGTTCTTTTCTGTCTTTTAGGTTTGGTCTAAACTTCTTTTAGGAATGGATTTTCCAGCAGCAGATTTTGTTTTTGCTGCGGGTATGGGGTTAGCGCAGCGTTTTCTGAAGTGAGGCCACGAGACATTAATGTGTACTATGCATAAAAAAGACCTTCAAGTCAGTAAGGCTTGGGAAATGCAGGACTTACAGGCTACAGGACTTCTTAGAACCTGTAAGATAGTGAATAAATCTCTGAAAATGAGTATGTGTTCAGATGAAGTTCGAAGAGCCACAAAACTTGAAAGATAGGAGCTTAAGCAAGATGAAACATTTTGTTACCCATAAACCTCAGGGTGGGTAGTCCTGGACTCTGCTAGTACTCCATAGTGATGAGAACGAGGGCCTCTTTCCTTTCCTCTTCTGGCTCCGTTGGATGTGAACTCAACTTTGTGATCCAAGACGGTGCTATTGGTCTTCCAGGAACTAGGAGTACAAATGCCGCCAAAGAACACTCCCCAGTGTCTTCAGGAAGGCCCGTGGAAATGATCCCACATAACTTCTCTTTTATCCCGTTGTCAGAACATGGTCTTGTTCTCACGTGCTTTTTCAGTGAAGGCTGGGAAATGGAATTTTGATACTAGATGGGTGATGTTGAATTAGGAGCCAAGGGAAAGATGAATAATGGGGAACACGAGCACTCCTTCCCACTGGTGATACAGTCCACACTGCTGCTCAGATCCCGATCCCAACTTCTTTTTTCCACAGAACATCCCTCAGCACCCAATGAACCCTACTCCTCAACACAACTTGAACACGACGACGGCAGGTTTTAAACCAATGCTCTTTGACCCCAGAGACTGAGAATTGTTTTGTTTTGTTTTGTTCCTTTCTAGGAAGGCACACGGGTCTTTACAAGTGTTTGCCAGTTCTGACTAATGTGAAACCTCAGGCTCTGGGTTGGGCGAGTTCTTGACAAGAGTGGCTGCTATTATCTGCACTTAGTGGCCTTACGCTTCCCCTGCTTCTCAGCCAAGGTTCCAGTTCATGGGAACAAGGGAGACCATTACGTTGACTCCCCTTCAGAGCTTCTTTACGATTTTCCACTCTACCAACTCCGTATGCTCCGGAAATTCCCCCAAGATAGGAGGGGACTTGGGAGAACAGTCCTTGGTAGCCCGACCCACACCAGTTTGCACACAGTTGTGGCCCGTCCTCAGAACGGACTTCTTGAGGCCGGGCTGGGTCTGACCCTGGGTGGGGCTCATGTGGGTTTGCAGAAGTCGGCCCAAGAGTTGGTATGCTTCCCTCTCACAGCGGTGCCCCCCTACGAGACCTTTGGCTTCCGGGTGGCAGTGATCGCCTCCATCATCAGCTGTGCGATCATCCTGCTCATGTCCATGGCCTTCCTCACCTGCTGCCTCGTGAAGTGTGTGAAGCGAGAAGAGCGGCGTCGCTCTGACAGGTACCGCCTAGCCCTCGGGTGGGGTGGGAAGGGTTGTGGCGCTGGCCCATGTCCCCGAGGCCGTGGGTCCTCCATGTGAAAGGCCCTGCAGCCTTGAGTCCTGCTGCCCGCTTGATGTCCGCATTCCAAGCAGAGGAGTAGGCAAAGGGTACAATCCAGGAAATGTCCTTGGCATGTCTGGTAGATTGTATGGGCCTACCCATGTTAGGCATATATGACCTAACATAAGATTTAACTTGGAAAAAAAAAAGTTCTATGTGAGCTCAAAAAGAATTGGCATTCTTCTGTTGGTCAGACTGTTCTGTAGCTGTCTGCTAAGTCTGCTTAGTTTATGGGTAAGAGAGTCCTGTGGCTGTGTATTCCTGCTGGCCTACAGGAAGCTGCTAAGGGGATTGTCTTGCTAAGGGGTTGTCTAAGAGATGGAAGAGAGTCCTGAACTTGAAGAATTGGGGTGCGTGTCACTGCAGCTGGCAGGCTTGCCGCTGTGTTATGGAAGGGACCCCAGCAGCCCTGCATACAGAACGCCCTGTTCAGGACATGTGCATGTGCAGTGAAACCACAAAGAAAACCCGAGCAGTGAGTCAACTCAAAAATCAGAGCAGCCCACCTCCCTGGGGTGCACAGAAAACGGGTATTATCCTTACCCCCGCAGACCGCTATGACCCACAACTGATGTGCTACAGGTGCTTTGAACTCCCTCACACTCCCCCTGGCATCACTCACACGGCAGACAGGGCTTGTTTGGCCATAACCCACATGTTCTCATAAATAAAACCCATGCTGTGAGGGCTTGCTCCTTAGCGTGATACGCTCGTTGGCGGCTTTTGTGCTATTGCACTGAGTTGAATAGTTGTCTGGCCTGTGGGGTATACAGTATTCTCTTCCTGGTCACTTCAGAAGATGTGTGAAGGCTTGTGCCGTGCCTGGGGCCGTGTGAAGCACATGGGATGGCTGGACCCCTGCCTGGGGATGTTGTGTGTTTGTTCTCTCCTGCAGGACGGTCCAGCTGTGGTACCAGCTCAGAGTCGAGGACCTGGAGACGGTACAGGCTGCCTATCTTGGCCTCAAGGGCCTGAACAACAACAATAACGTCCACCCCAGGAGCCAGTCCTGCTTGGGAGAAGCTGCCACACAGGCTTATCACAATCACTGCTTCACCACGTGGGTATGGGTGCTTCGGCCTGGGGGTCGGGCGGACATTTGTCCTGGGTTGTCCATCCTGGGGCCTGCTGATAGTTAGAGCTACATCCTGCTATAAGTTAGACTTATCTTGCCCTCTTTGGGCAAACATCCAAGCTCCACCCCTGCCAGAACAAGCCAAGGGACTTTGGCTTTGTTCTCACTGTCGGCAGTTCTAATAAAGCTGCACCCATTTTTGTTTATTATTTTGAGAATTCAAACCTACATAAAATTGGAGGGACACACAACACCTGCATCCCCTGAAGTCAGGAACTGGCTCAACCACATCCTCTCTCTCTTCCCCTATCTTTCCCTCCCCCCTCTCTTTCTCTGACTTAAGACATTTGATCTTGATGGAATAAGGACTGTGTTACATAGAGACTGTGTCCCGATGTCCTGGTTATCAGTGAATGCAGGTCTGCATGCTGTGGTTCAGGATCTACCGGGACTGTGCACCGCTCAGCACATGATCACGTGTCTGGGTCTCTCTTTCATGCAAGGGTAAGGAGCTTCCAGCAGGGGACCTAGAAAGGATCCACGTGGAGCTATGTGGGCTCCCTTGCCAGGTATAGGTGGCATTCCCAGCACAAGGAGCCCTTAGAGCTGCACCTGTGTCTGCCTGATATGTCCCATCACTCTCTGAGCATATCTTCTCTTGCATAATATGCTCCAGGCACATCTAGTATTTTTCCACCCATCACAGAACCCAGCCCTCATCCAAAGTTTCTTGCCCCTTTTGGTGAGGAACATGTTTAGAAGTTCGCACTAGGCACAGGCACAAGTTACAGCCTGATGTTAAGTCCCACACACATATGTCCCTACTGAATTATTTCCAGAACCCTTTAGGATGCAGAACACATTGGAAAGCTTCCTTCCTTAACAGGAGCCCCAGAAAGTTCAAGGAAGCAAGTATCTCTCCTCATTGGAACCAGCCTCCTTTTTGAATGTATAAGGGAACCGAGGCCCAGAGAGGGCCAGAATACAAACCTAGCCCTTCCAGGATAGCAAATATGCTATCCCACATGCTGAAGATATCCTTCCTCAGGGCAAAGAGGGAGGAACCAGGGGGCTCCAGGTCTGTCCCTGCCCCATGCTCAGCCTCTTATTGCTCTGCTGCTATCTCCTTCAAGAGCTTTTAGATGCACAGATCAAGGGAAGATGTCCAATGGCCTGTACACCATTCCACGAGGGCATCAAAAGTATCTGAAGTTCCTCAAATCATGCCCACGTTGTAAGAGACCTGAACAGGATACATTGCAGTGGCAGTCCACTGAGCCTGCCAGCATGGGGTCCAGCCTGAGAGCTAGTCATGACCTGGAAGGACCGTATACAAAGATACAGTGTGTAGGGGGTTCAAGCCCTCCTGTTAGGCTATGGAGGAGGTCAGGAAGGGTGGAGGAGCAATGGGAGTCCTTAGTCACCACGAGTCCCTTGTCCAGGCTCAGTTCATCTGGACCTTGCATATATTCTGGATTCTGTGGGTGGTTGGAGAGAAGGACGGGAGATTCACCATAGTCTGCGTGACAGTGGGATCAACAATTTCCCTAGACCTGAAATGGGCCAGAGGGGGGTGTAGTTCCAGGTAAACTTTCTAGACATTGGAATCATGAGAGTCTTTGAAGTGACAGCTGACGTGTGACAGTTGACTAGGAGGTGAGAGGTCAGAGGCTTCTGGATCAGCCTTCCTGCTCTGCTCTAGGGAAGGCCCAGCTCAGGCAGGCTGATAAGCCTTGCCAACTTCTTTTCTAGCGTGTGCTTCCTCTTTCCCCAGAGACTATGGTGAGGGCACGAGAAGGCCGACTGGCATGGGCTGTGACCTGTATAAAGATCCCAGGATGCCAGCACCCCCGGCACTGGGCTCCAGCACCCCTCCCACCCAGGTGATGGTGCACACGGAGAATGCTGCACAGATCCTGCTTGCATCGGAATCCACTCGAGACACACCAGGACACGTGGGGGCAACCATCCCAGGGTAACCAAGAAGCTACAACCATTTCTTGCCCACCCAGAACACCACGGAGACCTAGAGGATGAGACCCACCCCACCAGGCTTCCAGCTGGTCTCCCCTGTGCATCTAATTGGAAATGGCCATGCTCTCTCAGGACGGAGCCCACACCAGAGGCTGGGGACTTCACTGGAGGGCTCTGTCCCAAGGGTGACAGACTAGCTATTTATGTATATATGGCTTCCTCAAAACCACTGATAAGGTTAAGCAACTAGCTGTAGCCTCTTACTAGTCTCAGTTCCCTTACAGGGGTTGGAGAGATTTTTTTTTTTTTTTAGAAAATCTAGTTTTGTACAATTGGTTAAGAAAACAGCAATAAACTTTTTCAGCAATTAAACGGCCATTCTAAAACTCAGCCTCTTCTTCAGCACACTATTCTGTTTTCAAGCAGGGACTCATACAGAGGTTCTCCATCCATTATCGACAAAGTGAAGGGTGAAAATGTGAAATGCAACCATTCCCTTCCTAAATCCGGAAAACAAAAAGATACCAAGCACGGTCCCAATGGCGGGCACTACCATCTTCAGGGCATAACACGACTCCTTTATGATTCTTTCTCAGCCCTCTTGACGGAACTGGATGCAGCCGGGCAGTTCCTTTTCGAGAGTTTCATGGTGGTTTCAGTCACACAGTGACTTGTTCTGGGAACCTAGCAAAGACCGGGTCACTTATTTGGTGGCTACTGGTGGCTGGTTACTGAGATGTTTTCGAGTTCGCATATAGGTCACAGCACCCACCTTTGGCTGCCTCCATGTGACCTGGGCTTCCTTACAACAAAATAACTCTGGGTAAGTGTCCCAGTAGAAGCTGCATTGCCTTTTATGACGTGAACAAGGAAGTTACACAGTGCCACATATGCGGCATTGTATTAGGAAGAGAGACCACTCCTTTTCCCAGAGTGTGCCCATAAACCCCACATGCAGGAGTTCTCTTCTGAAAGTACAATATTCATACTTTCCCAATCTTACTTCCCTCCCCACACTCTGATCTGTCTGTACCTGGCAGGAGGGACTGCTTTCCCTCAGCAGTAATTTCATTTTAATTTTTCCTTCAATTTGCTATATGATCTTTAAGTACACTATTTGAATCTTATAAAGTTAAAATGTGTTACCTTGATTTCAACATTTGGGGCTTAGAAAGCAGCTTTCCAACTAAAAATAAGAATAAAATGGTCAGCACTTTCTCATAGAGACCCCCTGTGAGTTTTTAAGACCGTAACTTTATGGGACTAGGAAGCCCCCATCTCTCTCCCCAAGAGGTGCTGATGGTTGTAAACCACCGACCCTGTGTGTGGCCGCCCGATACATGACCACAACACCACCAGGTCAGTCTGTAATCAGGGAAAAGGGAGTTAGACTTGACTTCTAAATAGGAGGGGGTCATAAGTTCACTGGCATCAAATTTAACCCCATTGCTTGCAATAGCAATGATATATTTTTAATATGAATATGTATCTCACCTTGCATTCTTATTTCCAGTGATGTCGATATTAACTTCATTTATACATGACTTAGTATGTGTACACATACATGCACAACAAGATGTGCATTCTACCATTCTTATTTGACAACTCTTCATTGCTTTTTAGTAGGTTTTAGAATCCAGATGTATGACCCTTGAAACTGCTTTATTCTTTTTTTTTAAAGAGTATCTTTGTTATTCTAGGTTTGTTGAAAGAGCATGAATTTTATAATTAACTTACCTATTTGTACAAAAAAAACCCAATTAGAACCCTGATAAAAACGATTGAATCTGGAGCTCAATTTTGGAGAATTTTGCAATCTTAACAGTGTTAGGCCTTCTAGTACTTGAGCATATGATATTTTTCTATTTATTAAGAACTTTACTTCCTTTCAACAATGTCTTGTAGTTTTTAGAGCACACAGTTTACACATATTTTGCTAAATTTATTCCTAAATATTTCATTCTATTTTTTGATATAGTGATGAATGAAAGTTTTCTCCCATTGTAGATAGATAGAGATACAGGCTAAACTTGACCTCTTTACTCATAAATCTCAGATTGACAACAGGTTATGAAAGGGTGTATGCTGGAATAGTTTAGTAGAATTGATGTCAGTTCTCTGAATATTTGGTAGAATTTCTTGGTGAAGCCATATGATTGTGGAATTTTTATGTTGAGATTTAATGACCAGAATTATTTCTTTTAGTTTTCCACATTTGTTACAGAATAATCTTCTATAATATTGTGTTATCATCTTTCTTTATTTCAATTGGGTCGGTTGTGATAGTGTTCATGTTATTTCTTATTTATGATACTTTTATCATCTTTTCTCTTATTAAATTTTTCAGGGGGTTTGGCAACTTTGTTAATCCTTTCAAAGAACCAACTTATGCTATTAATTTTGTTATTTTTCTATTTCTGTAATCATTTATTTCTGCTCTAATAGTTTCACTTTTTTCTGAAGTTTGGTTTATTTTGTTTCTTTTGTTCTTGTTGCTGGGGAAGTAGGTTTAATGTGTTTATTTTGACCTTTTCTTTTTTTCCTTATTTTGTATTAAAAATAGTTGTTGGAGTTTTTTTAGACAAATAATACAATTCTATTAGTTTTCAGTCTAAATATCAATACAATGCATTGCCCTAATACTTCCATCACCCTCCCGCTCAAGTGGGTTAAATATATTAAAACTAATTGCATAATCATTACAACAATTGATATTAGAACATGTTCTTCATTCTTGTATATCCACTTACACCATCAACTTCCCTTGTCATAATCCTAAGAAACTCTTAATCTAGTTACTGTCTCTATAGATTTACATATTCTAGATTGCATATAAAGACAATCATATCAAGCACAAATAAGTAAAACAAAGAAAAACTAATTAGAAAAAGAGCAGAGGGCTGAGCCCCGGTGGCGTAAGTGATTGAGTGTGGGACTGACTGTAGCCCACAGGCTTGGCAGTTCGAATCCAGCGGCGGCTCTCAAGAGCAGCACTGGGTAGCTCCCACGACCACTAGAGGGCAGTGATGCCCCCCCAAAAAAAACCCCAAAATAAAATATTTTTTAAAAAGAGTAGAAAATAAACACTAGAACAAATTAAAATGAGGTCTAACAGGAAAATGGTAAGATGCTAAATGTTACCTTAACTATAGCTGGAGAAGGATCTCTGGTGGTGTAGTGGACTATGGAAGGTACACAGGTTGTGGGTTTATAAAAAGATTTCTCCCAAGTTGTCTCCCTTAGAATTATGCCAAACTTAACTGCTTGCAATGTATGGTAAATGACCGTCAAGTTATATCCCTGAAGACTCCAGCTATCCAGAGAGTATAGACACCATTGTTCCTCACACAATGGACAGGGCTCATTCCCTGCTGTTATATACAATAAATTACCTCTCCCTGAAGGCTTCCAACCATCAGTCTGGTCATGATAGGTGGGGTTCACATCCTGCTGGTTCTTTTTTTTTCACACACCCTACTGTTAATGGTCTCTATGAAGGCCAGAGAACAAGTCAAACCTGTCTGTGACATCCAAAGTTAGGCTGCCATCATAAGTCTGGGATCCAGCCATCTTATCACATATTACCCTATCCCTCCACTTCCTATAACATGTGTGCCCCTAAATTATTTCTCTCTCATCACCTATAGCACAACCATTTCCTGTGACATATCCCCGTACCTGTAATTAGGGGGCTTGCACGTCCCCAAAAGATTTATAAGGCTTGGTCATCAATAAAGAAGCTCTCTCTTGGGTTCCTTTCTTCCCCAAACTCCTCTCCTCCCTGTTCTCTTGCCCCATACCCTCAAATGGACCGAGGCGAGCATGCTACCCTAGAATATGTCTGACTCCATTATTTCTATCTCTCATATTTTCTATGACTTTACTATAATCTTTACTTACTATCGCTGTACAATTGTGCTTACCAGACCAGCAGGTCAATGTGCTCCACAAGAGAGAGACAAAGTCATCTACTCAGAACAAAATTCACAGCTCGAGAAACTCAAAAACCACTCAACTTTGTATTACAGTATCCTTCCAAATCAGAGCCAACTCAGGGGCTAGAATCATTCCTTTCCCAATGCACTCTGTCTGGGGCAAGGCTATTGACTTACCTGGTTAATGGCTTGAGAGAATTCAATGGATGTTTAATGGCTTGAGGACCCTGAAAATGGATTTTGAACTTTGATTGTGAACTTTCACTACCTACTTCATAATGGGTGCTCAGAATTTAAGATCTACTACAAATATCTCCTATAATATTGTGTTTTATTATTTATAAGTCTTGGGTCACATGGGTTGATGTGAGACTTCGTGATCACCTCCTTAGATGGGTGCTTGCTTTTATGGAAGGCTTTAAGATCCAAGATACTGCCCTTTCAGGTAACTGGTCACTATCTGATTTATTCACCACACTTTGCTATACTCTCATATCTTCAGTGATCAATTCATGAGGTCAAGTAGCAAGGAGGGTCAATCATAAGAATGAATTGTTCTCGGATAAGGGTTTACAATTAAGGAAAAACTCAAAATCCATTCATATACCTTAGGCTTACTTATATCTCTCATTCATTTTAGAGATAGCATTATCAGCTTCCTAATGAATAATTTAAGTAAACACCATTGAAAATTTGATAATTCTAGTAATAATTAATTCAGTCAATGATAAAGAATGTAAGGCACTAGAAAAGGATGATATTCATTTATAGGAATGTTTTTTTACAATAAAATAATGCATGTTCATTTAAGTATATTAAATATGTAAGTGATCGAACACTGTTTAAGAAAACAATGAGGGTTAGATACAGATATAAGATATAAGTAATGCTAATTTATTACAGCAAAACTATTATCTTCAGGACTAACACATGACACAAAAAGCAAAGCATGAGGCTGAAATTGTTGTGATGTTGAACACTGTTTACAAGGACAGTGCTATGGGAAAAACTCAAGTGATTTTCTTATTTCAAAAAAGGTGAAATGTCAATTGATGACAGACCTGATTTTGGATATTTGTCAACTTCCAGAACAGTTGAAAATGTTGATTTGTAGTGCATTTGGAGTTAATTTCACCACATTAGATAGCTTATCAAACTTTCTATTTCGAGGTCCTGAAAGATAGTGTAACAGTGTGTGACAAAAAGAGCCTGATTTGTGGCAGATAGGGGACTGATTTTGCTACCGTGACCATGAACCTGCTCACGTAGCCATCTCAATGTACCATCTCAATGTTTGGGGGCAAAAACAAAAACCAGCATACCTCTCTTTCTCCATGCCTCTTACTCATCTGACCTTGCTTCTATGCGATTTTTGTTTCCTTGAATGAAGAGAAACATGAAAGGTCAGTGATTTGTTGACATAGAAGAGGTGAAGGAAAAACATGAGGGAGGTGCTGTCAGCCTTCCAAACAGATGCACTTGAAAAATGTCTCCAAGAATAGAATCACAGATTTGAAAAGGGTATTAAATGTAATAGAGACTACTTTGAAGGTGATAAAGTTGTTTAAAATAATTTTTTAATACATAACTTTGAAAATGATTCCAGTATTTTTTTGGGGGGGGGAGTATCCCTTCATATATGATGAACAGCATAGTACAAGGCAGATTCCCCCACTGGGATTTTATCTGAGTAATATTAAGCATTTTCTCCAAGGGTCGACTGCCCCTTCTTGGGTTACCCACCAACGGAAGTGAAATCATCTTCTCAGAGACAAGTACATTGCTTACCCCCCACACCCTGTCATGAAATTGTATTGAAATTAATGGCCATTACTCCCTTCACTTTATTGTGTAGACTAACTTCACTCGACATAATGTTGAGATTGAAAGTTACTGAACACCATCGAAGGAGTATCTGTTAATTTGGTTTGACTGTGGAACAATGTTCTATGACTGGAACTTTTTAGTCTTCTTCATCTCCCCAGTGAAGTGAAAAACAACTCCCAGCTGAGGTAAGTCTTCTTTTGAATGAGTAGTTTAAATATATATGTGTATATATATATACACACATATATATGATAAATTGATCATAGACATTAAACAGACATATCACCACACTACTTGAGCAGAAGTGATTACATGATGAGAACAGATTTCTTTGTCTTGGTTTTTATCCTTAGTTGTGGTCTCATATAGAACTTATTCTTTTGTGATTGAATAATTTTACTCAATATAAGGTAATTCTATTGATAGTGACATTAGGTAAGCCAATGATACAGAATTTAAAACACTGTTGAGAAAAGGAAATGATAGAAGTATAGGACAGATTCAAATTGCAATACATGAATAGTAGTTGACTTGCACAAATTAAACTCTTAAATGTCAGGCATTACTTATTCAAATGATGGATTGATGATTCCAAAAAACATTCAAGAATACTCCTTTACTGAAGCAGAACCATGCCTACCAGATTAATACATGTCATAGGAAAGCAAGGAAAGTATCAAAATACCAAATATAGTAGTTTCAGCACACCTTTCATTGGGCACCCTCAAAGCCACAGACCAGGACCAAAGTCCAACAACCACTAATTCCATATCCTTGGGATAGCAGTTATCTGCTTCTTCTGACACTAGGGCATTTCAGGGAGTATGTTGATTCCATAAATCTGTTACGGGTGAATTTGAGGTAAAGCCCAGTTCGTATCAGATCCTTCTGGCATGACCCTAAAGAATGTTGTGCTCCTCGCAAGGGAAGAACTTAGTGACCCAAGGTTGGATAGAAACGAAGTCAAAAGGGCCCAATTTGGAGCACAATACCAGGTGTATTCTCCCCTTGGGCTCTAAATAAGTACTGTTGTGCATCCTTCTCCCATGCGTGAGGTTCCTTCTCCCAGTTTACCCACCCACAGAAATGCAAATAGCTTCTCTCCCACATATATGCCCCCTCTTCCTCATATGGACCTGAAACCTTACTGAAAACCTTTCCAGTAAAGTTTGTTTATCATTCTAGTAGGAGGACCGGTTGATTTGAGGTGACCTTATCACAATGTTGTATGGTCTTCTCACTCTGCCCCTAGCTTGATAAAATGACCCCAATGGAGGTGAGGTCTTCTCTGACAAGCGGTTTTCACAACAAGCACAGAAAAGGGATGATTCGTGGTTTGTGTGCAGTAGGCAGGCCCTCTACCTTGTTGTTCGGTAGACTGGATTGGAAGATTGCATCACTTGAGAGCATGAGCCTGCATTTGTATGGGTATCTATCCTTATAGTAATGAATTCATACAATATCTGACCTTTTGTGGTTGACTAACTTCACTTAGCATAATGGTTTCCCAGGTTCACCCCTGCCATGAAGTGTTTCATCACTGGTTTTTAGCGATGCATAGTACTCCACTGCGTGTATGTATCATAATTTCTTTATCCATTTTACTACCGACGGGTATTTGAGCTTTTCCCAGTTTTCTGCTATTGTTTTCCAGTTCGTTGCAGCTACTATGCTAGGTATTTGCCTAGCAAACTTATTGCTGTGTGATATAGTCTTTAGAGTTCCCATTGTTTAGAGTATAGCCATATCACTTTCACAATGATTGTATGTATTTACAAGCCCACCAGCGATGTATTAAAGCTTCAGTCTTTCCACATTCTCTCCAGCATGTTTTGTTCATTGATTTTTTTGAATGGGGTTACCATTATGGGTGTAAACTATCACATAGTTGTTCACTCAAGAGTCATTCTTTGTGAATTGTCTATTCACGTCCTTTGACCACCTGTTTTGTCTTCCACTATGCCTGCTTGCTTTGTTAGATTTGATAATCTCTATATGCCCACAAAAGGACCTCAAGTTTGTCCCAGTTTTCTAATTGATAATCCTATGTTTTACAGTTAGGTCTTTAATGCATCTTCAGTTCGTTTTTGTGCATGAAGTGGAGTTTGGGTCCTGTTTCATTCTTCTGTATATGGAGTTTCAATGTTTCCAGCATGATTTGTTCAAGAGAGCACCCCTTTCTCATTAAACGTTTGTGACCCTATGTTGAAAATAAGCTGCCTGTAGGTGTACACTTTTATTTCTGGGTTTTCTATCCGTACCAGACTCTTGTGACTACTGCGGCTGTGCAGTAGGACCCGAGGCTGGCGAGTGCCAGACTTTCTACTTTGTCCTTCTTTTTGAGGAGTTCTTGGCTTATCCCAGGCCTCTTTCCTCCCCATATGAATTTGGTGATGAGATTTTCCATTTTTTTAAAGAAGGAAATTGGGATTTGACTCAAAATTACATGGCATTTGTAGATTGCTTTAGGTAGTATTGACATTTTCACAATTGTACTTTTTCCTCTCTGTGGCAGTTATATAATTGTCAATTTGAGAGGAGTGGGAGTGAAGGGTTGAAGTCTGACATGTCAATCAGGTCATAGCTAGTAAGGTCTCTATGTGGATTCTGGGAACTCCTGTATTCCTCCTTGGAGGCAGGAGTCTCTTTCTCTCTGTCTCTCTGTCTCTCTGTCTCTCTCTCTCTCTCTCTCTCTCTCTCTCTCTCTCTGTCAGTTCACTCCCTGGGAGACATCTCTGTGGAGGAGACACGTGGAAAGAGACTGATGGAGCCAGACCTCTGGACCCAGGGAAGTCACAGGGAGATCCCCACCAGTGCTGAGATGCTTACACTGCCACTGGATCTGCAAGACTTCTCACCCACTGGCCTGTGATCTTCCTACATTCAGCATCATTGCATGTGTTGCATATCCTGAAGAGGGCTTTATAGATTGGTATCAGACGTATGGACTAATATCAGACTTATGAACTTGATCTGGACTGGGCTGGAATGATTTGTCAATATTTGTTTGCATTTGTATTACAGCTCTTTCCCATTTTCCATATGAGTCTCTAAGAATTTGTTTCTCTAGTCAACCCAGACTAGCACACTATCCATGAGCACAGGAAATTCTTCCATTTGTGTAGGCCTCTTTTGGTTCCTTTTTGTGTTCTCCAGCTTTCTTTGTACAGGTCTTTTTTTTCTCTGGTTAGGTTTATTCCTAAATAATTCATCTTTTGGGTGTCTATTGTGAATGTCATTGTTTCATTGATGTTGTTTGAGGACCTCTCTTTGAGAGTATAAAGGAATCCAATTCACTTGTTTGTTAATCTTATATCCTGCTACTTTGCCAAATCCTTCAATTATTTCTAATGGTCTGTTACTCAGAAAAAGAGGAATAAGAAAGCCCTTGTTCGGGTGGGTATTTTGGAATCTAAAGACTTGCCCATTTTGGAGGGTGGGTGGGAGAGGACAATGTATATTCTCAGGAAGGTGACGTCACACTGCAAAAGAACACCAAAAATGGAAGTGGGAGAGAAGTTGAAAAAAATAATAAACATATTATAATAGATCAAAAATTCAAAAAACTGAAGAAAATATAAATTACTGTAATACTGCTTTTGAGTGGGATTTCCTTCTCCTGTGGTAGTGTTATTGTTTGAATGTGTTCATCGTATGGAAAGTAGGGAATGTTGTGGCGGATGGGAGTGGGTTGAGCACACAGCAAAGTAGGAAAGAAGAATGGGGAAAACATGGCAAAAAATAAAGCTTGGTACTAATCCACCAGGGCCCCCCGAGGCCACCAAGGGAGAAGGACTGGCTGGCTGGATTTCCTCCTAGGCTAGAAAAAAATCAGCGGTGCCTGGAAGGCATGAGGCTCACAGAAGCAGTGGCATGAGGTGCACAGAAGCAGCCTGTACCACTTTTCAATGGTAAAGGGATATCTGTCAGCAAGTGTTACTGCTCTCCCATTTTAGGAAAATCAAATCTATTTAACTTTTAAGTTGAGTTTCTTTCTTCCAGGAAATGCAGGATAAGCTTCCTAGTGGAACTTCTCTGGTAATTTTGGAGAAGCTTTTCCTTTGCTTGCTATCTGGCAGCCTTATTTCTTTATCCTCATCTTTTAAAAAAATTCTAATTGTATTTCAAGTTCTTTCCAAGACAAAGTCCTGTAAACTCTCAGGTCAAGTATGTCCCTGAGGTTGGGCCACGGCTGCAGGGTTCTTCCAGAGCCTTAACAGGTGTTTGGGTATTCACCAGTATTAACTCTTAGGACAGAAAATGTGACTGTGTAACTTGCTCCTCAGGGAAAATGAACACTTTTCTGATTACAGGGGAACTGGTGGCCCTGTGGAAACCACTGGAATTTCTCCTAGGGTGTGTTAGTCCGGGTAGACTAGAGAAACAAATTGATAAACACACATATGGATATAAGGAAAAGGTTTATATACAAGAGGAATGGAACATTGAGAAAGCATCCCAGTCCAGTCCAGTTCAAAGTCATAAGTCCGATTTTAGCCCATATGCTCGATATCAGCCTATAAAGTCTCCTTCTGACTCACGAAGTCACAGGCCAGTGGGTGCAGAATCCCGAGGCTGGCAGGGGTCTCCCCATGGCTCCTCACTTCCAGGGCTCAGGGTCCATCAACAGCATCCAATGGTGGCAGAAGCAACTCAGCACTGGCAGGGGTCTCCAGGTGGCTTCTCCAACTTCAGAGATCTGGTACCATCAGGGTAAGGCCGTGTGGCTTTTCCTCTGGCTCCTCCAGCTCCTTGGACGCTGCCATCTTGTCTTTTCTGTAGTTCATTGTCTTGGAGAGTAACTCCCAACAACTGGAAATAATTCTCAAGAAAGGCAATTTAATGAATAAGACCTTCCAAGAATATTGTGGGGCCCAGTCCCGCAGTCAAACAGGTGCCTGAGGAGATGACGATGCAATTATAGAAAAAAGGAGATGGAAAAGAAATGGAAAGGGACTGATCTCCAATACTGGGAGAAGAACCTCAAGTTTATTCCACACTGAGGTTATACCTTTATAAGGCCTGCAAACCTCCAGTGAGCACATACACAATAGAAAGGGCAGCATGTGAATCTTGGATACCCTGAGCTCTTGAGGGGGACACTTCATGATAAGGATCTGGCATTTAAGAGCAGATTTCTCCTTCAGTGAGAGGGACAAAGGAATCTGCTCTCAAAGATAGGCAGGAGAAGCTTTATATTAACCTTTTATTGGAGGACACTTGTGGAGAACTCTCACTACCTGGAGAATGTGTATTAATTGTCTAGGGACTGTGGAGCTTTTCCTTGAAACACCAGTGCTGGTTTTCCAAGCCCTGTGGTCACAAGTGTAGAGAATAGGCCGCTTACACTTTCTTCCAGGTCCTCAGTTTCCCACAGAAAACTATACCAAACTTTCCCATGTGCTCCCTGTTCATTGTGTTGGCTTTCAGTGTGATGGTCTTATTCTTGATCTAAGCTTGTCCAAATGTTAGGATGAGTTCCCGCACAGACTTCAGATTTGGAAATCCCCATGTCACATAAGGCTCCAATCTACACAGCATTTTTAGAGTCACAGGGCTTACCTTGACAAGGACGCTACTGAAAATCTTCAACATCCGAGATCAGGCATGTTCAGGGTGGTATGGGCATAGTCTGAAAATCTTCTTTAGACAAAGTCTTGCAATGGTCTTCCATACTGGCAAACTCACCCTGTTGATACCTTGGCAATGTACAGCAAAGGCCAAAGAATGTCTTCTGGCATTGCCAGGGTGTAAGATTTCACCTCCAGTTGTGCGATGCATACCCTGTCACATTGCTGTTATTGGGAATCAAGCAGGAAAGATTTTAGTCACTGAAATCGGACCCCCTGTCCCTTTCCTCCGCTTCTTCTTATCCAAATGTGTCAAGTCACTTATGATGATCAAAGTGAGTCTCTTGTTTGCTTTGCACCTTTCTAATCCAGTGAAGAAACTTGTATTCAGTTTACCACCAAGGTCTAGAGCAGGAACACAGCTCCCAACTAGTGACCACTACAATTAAGCCCAAGACACTTTGGGGCTTCCATGCACCATCTGTACCCATTTTCTGGATACTTACAAATCAATGCTTGAAGGACTCTTTACAGAGGGTGATCTGAAGCAGAAGAGGAGGTTATGTATTCCCAATATGGCATCCCTGTATTAAGAACTTAAAAACTGAGCTCCAGGCCCCATTCCAGGGTGAATTCCAGCCTCTCACATTGGAGCATGTGCGTGAAGGGATGTTCGTGGAGTCCTGGTGGGGCTGCAGTTCATGATCTCAGCGGCTAACCGAACCCACCGGCAATTCTCCCTGGGAACAAAGTTGCAGTCAGCTTCTGAAAACCCCATAGGGCATTTCCACTCTACCTAGAAGGTCAATATTCAGGATCGTTTCCAGGACAATGGGTTTGGTTTTTATTGGGGGTACAAGCGGTGCAAACAGAGAAGGTAAGTGGTGAGAATAAAATACTCCGAACTGCAGGCTGTGCAAAACCCAGATTTTCTTTCCCCTGAAATGGTCTCCATGTGTGGAGTGGTTTGAGGTCTGACTTTTGCTGTGGTAGGAACCAGAACTAGGAAGGACAGTAGGGTTAGAGAAAATTATGCTAAACTGAGGAAGAGATTTACCGAAGACACCCTTTTTACAGACTGAGAGACAGGTTCATGATCTCCTCAGTCAGATTCATGCCACCAGGACAGCCTCCCCTTTCGGGGAGAGAGGACTGGGGGCCAAGAGAGGGGTGATCCACAAAGGTCACCTCTTTGAACCGGTTGCTGTCTTGTCCTGCGATACCTTCCGAGCACAATTTCCTTCCGCGGCGGTACAAAGGGCTGAGATGCACTGCCTGACTCCAGCATGACTGAAATTTCCTTATCCCCGAGGCACAATTGGTGGCGTTGCCCTTTAAGAGTTGGACTGCTAATCTAAATATGAACGATTCAAATTCCCCAGCCCCTCCCAGGAGAAAGGGGAGGCCGTTTCCTCTCATAAAAGATTTACATTCTTGGATACCCTACACAGGGCCACTAAGTGCAGTGATTGTCGGCATCAGCCATCTTCTGAATGACTTCTTCCAAACGTGATCCACTGCGCCAGCGGTCCGCATGACTCGGCGGAACACCGCCTTACATGATAATAGAGTGTACAAGCTGGGCATTACCAGTCCAATCAGGACACGGGAACAAGGGCCAATGGGAAAGCAGGACCGGGACCGAGGTGAGCCAATAAGGGGCCCTCCACCCAATCCCTATAAAATCCCATGTAGAAGCTGGAGGCGCGGCGCGAGGTGTTGCTCCGCTCCTGAGCGGGCCGCTTCGCGAGGGGAGCGAAATGCTCATGAGCTGTGTGCGCCGCTGGCGGCCTGTCTCGCTTAGGGGGTCGGAGTGCACGGCTCCCTGTGTGGCGCGGCGCCAAACCGCTCCAGGGGGGGCTTGCTGGGCCCCCCGAGAATAAAGCACGACCGCGGCTGCGCTGTGCAGTCAACTCCGGGACAAAGAGATGGGGGGTCCGGGCCGCGCTTTGGCGCATCAGGCTCCCGGGGTCGAGGGAGGGTTCGGAGAGGCGGAGCCCGGATGGAACGGAACCCAGACGCTCGGGCACCGCCGGAGGCTCCGCGGCGGCTCCGGGCTGGGGCGGGGCCGGCGGGCGCGGCCGGGTCACGTGGGGGCGGGTTTCCGCGCCGCGAGGGCGGGGCCGCGGCGGGATCCCGGCTCCTCTCCGCGGGAAGGGCCCGCACACGCCGGCGGGGGCGGGTACTGGGCTGGGTCCCGCCGCCCGCAGGGCACGATCCTCCCGGCCGCCGGTGACCGGGCGACGGAAGCGCGGGCACACGGCCCCTCCCGGATCGGCCGAGCTGGGCCCAGCGGTTGCCGCCATGACAGGTCAGTGTGGACCGGGTCGGCGGCGCCCGAGAACCCCTAGGAGCGCGGCCCAGGAAGGGCCTCGGGGGGCTCCGAGGACGCGGCGCCTCCTGCTGGAGTCTGGGCTGCGCGGCCCGTGCATGCGCAGTGGCGGAAGGGAGCCCGGGCCAGACAGACCTGACGGTGTGACCTTGTCTTCTGCCAAGTAGTACGATGATTACTACGTCTGTGTAGTATGTACTGTTACTTCTATGCCTACTAGATCAGGTGACAACTGGCGAATCTGGCCCCTCGGGGGCAAGATGCGCAGGAACTGCCACTGTACGTGGTTCTGGTCGTCATTAAACTCAAATCCAGAGCCTTGGAGTTACTCCAGACTCGTATGATCTTAGGAGTAGGACAGACCGCCTAAGTTTTCTAAGACTGCCATATCCCTCCGACTAGATCCGAACCACTGACCTTTTGTTTCGTGACTGAGTGCTTGAACTACAGTGCCTTTCATGACGGGTTCCTTATTCAGAGGGATATTCTATGTATGTTGCCCTGGTTGCCAGGAGAGGGAGGAAAACGGGCGTGGTGGCTGCGGGCAGGGAAGAGTCCACCGTGGAGTTGGGAGTATTGGGGAAGTCCTATTGGACCTACCTTAGGCTGTGACAGCGTGTTGACCAACGGTTGAATCCGTAGAACGGACTCAGTGGCGCCTTACAACAGCAGCAGTGCTGACAGGGGCGACGGGTCACATCTTTCTCTTGCTGAGATCCTGGTGGATTTGAATCCCTTCCTATTTGGTTAGCCTTAGTGCTTAATCTCTAACCAGCATTCCTTCCAAATAAGAGCCACAAACCCTCACTGGGGTCCTGCTGGCGTTCTGGTATAGTCACAGCTGTTCCTGTGCACAGCCCCTAACGTCTCTGCTTATAGAAAGGAGACCAGGAGGAGGGGTCTATTCCATGCCGTGTGTGCGCCTCGTGGTACTTTGTGGCTTTCTGGAGAACTCAGAGAAAGTGACGACAGTCCCCCAAAGCTTGTGTGCTCCACTTGGGACAGCCCCACCACCCAGCCTTTCAGACTTCTTTTCCTGGATTGGTCTCTCCAGGCCAGTGACAGGCTCTCGATCCGGGAGAAGCCACCTACTTTGCATATGCTATCAGGAGAGACCAGTCCTTGGAAAAGGAAGTCATGCTTGGCAGAGGAGCAGGGAAAAAGAGGAAGACCCTCGACAGACTGGATTGACACTGTGGATGCATGTCATACTCTGATGTAAGCATTGGGAGGAGGGTACAGGCCCGGGCACTGTTTCATTCTGTTGTACAGAGTCACTGTGTGTCGGAACACATTCAGTGACACCCAACAACAGCCTTGATGGCAAGAGACCACCACTGCCATCCCACCCTCTTCACCACTCCTCTAGACTTTATTCATGACTGCCAATTCAGAGCAATTCCTTGCGCTGGGCATGTCCCATCCACATAATAAGAGGATGTGTCAAATAGTGTCTCTGTATACTGAAGAAGCAAGGTTTGTATTAGACATATCCCAAGGTCTTCAGCTGCTCAATCTCTGAACCAGGACAGGGACCCTGACCCCAGCCTCTATGTCTGCCTGGGGCATGATCCCAGTCCCCAGTTTGTTGTGGCATATTCACTCAAGGGGTGTGGTCATCAGAGCCTCTGCTAGTATCAGAGGTGACCCACTCCAGGGGTGGGTGTCATCCACTTTCCTCCAGGCATGGCTCAAGAGTTCATCATCTTAGCTCACTTTCAGCACTGGAGGCCACATCTGTGGTTGGGACAGAAGGACCATTGGAGGAGACTTTGGATGACAGATCTGGGCTTCAGTGGCACCAAGGCCAGGAAAACTCAGGAATTGGGGGTCCACTGAACTAAGCAACAGTTAGTCAGATGGGAATAAAGCAAGTGTTCTCAGCTGAGCTGGAGGGCGGGGAATTGGGTAAGGGTGGGGAGCAGGGCTGGATGCAGGAGCACAAGGATAAAGCCAGGCTGCTTCGAACCAGGTGAAAGGAGGAGGGGCCAGTGCCCCCCAGAACCCAGAATGCCTGGCTGAGGGATTGGGTATGGACAGAGAAGAGGGATAAGTTTGGAACCTTGATGGGGAGGTTTAGCAAAGACACGAGGTTTGGGTCTAAAGCTACACTGCATCAATCTTGTGAAACCCATCCCAGGACTTATTTATCACATCGTGGGCCTTTGGAGATCGATTTCTTTCTATTGTGCCTTTTTGGGTGCTTCTTCAGTGGCCTGCATGTGTAGATTTTGTGTGTACAACTCATAAAGTATCAACACATAGTAAACACCAGTAGCAGCATCGAGGCCACAGGAACAGGTGACTCAGGTCCGTGACTCATGAATTGGCATCAGAAGGCCCTCCCAGCCAAGGCCTCAGGGCTAGGAAGAAAGTTGCTGAAGATTACCACCTACTTTCCATTGGCCTCCTGTCCTTGATGCTGATTCATTCCCCCAAGCTTTGAGTGTCTGCTGTGTGCACAGTCTTTTGCACACAGTGCAGCACACACGTTGAGGAGGCAGCATGGGGCAGGGCAGCTGGAGGCCCCCACCATCATGGATAAGTCAGGGAGACAGACATGGAATAATTAGTTTCATAGTTAGGAAGTCCTTGATCGGAGTCCCCTTGATTCTGCTGTGCGTGAGTCTCAATCTGGGATCTTCACTTCCTGGCTGGCTGGAATTGGGGGGCAGCACTTAATGTTCATGTTTCACCTCAGTTTCGTGTCTGTGAAACGGAAGTAGTGGCAGTGGTGGTACTATGTTACAGAGATGTTGGAAGGGTGCGGTGCTGTGGGTGGGTTTCTCTTTCTTTCCGGCTTTGGGTTTGTAGCAGGGCCCAAACTGACTGATTGGGCTACCACCTGCCCTATGCGTGGTTTATTTTGCATATCTTGTAAGGATTGGTTCGATTTGCTCTCCAGCTAGAGGTTTTAAAATCCACTCAGTAAGATTGTCTGGTTTGTGGTCTACTGAGGAATGGCTTGATTCATGGTGGTGCTAGGAAGACCGTGCCCTGGAATTGGCAAGAAGTTTCTTTAAATAAGCAGGTAATCCCAAAGAGAATGTTAGAGAAGAGTTATATGACAGAAGCCTTGAAGGAGTCTCCAAAAAGAATCGCAAGATGGGCAAAGATCTGTAAGAACTAGTCCACATTCCACCATTCCAGGACATAGAAAATGAGCAAACACCAGTAGTACTAAAGGAAGTTCAAGCTGTACTGAACGCATTAGCCAAAAACAAGACGCCAGGAATTGATGGGATACTGATTAAAGTGTTTCACAAGCTGATGAAGACGGGAAGCATTCACTCATCTATGCCAGGAGATTTGGAAAACAGCTACTTGACCAACTAGCTGGAAGAGATTCATATTTAAAACCATCTCGAAGAGTGGCCCCACAGAATGCTCACATTATTGAACAATAGCGTGAATACCACATGCATGTAAAATTTTGCTGCAGATCACCCAACAACAGTTGCTGCAGGACTTTCTCAGAGGTTCGGGCCAGATTCAGCAGAGAATGTTGAACAAGAGATGTTCTTGTTGATGTCAGATGGATCTTGACTCAAAGTAGAAAATGCCAGAAAGACGTTTACTTGTGTTCTACTGACTATGCAAAGGCACTCAACTGCGTGGACCATCGCAAACTCTGGATAGTTCTGAGAAGAGTAGGAGTCCCAGAACACGACATCATATGCATGAAGAACCTGTACGTGGATCCAGAGGCAGCTGTACAGATTGAGAATACTGCACGGGTCCAAATCCGGAAAGGTGTGCCGACGGTTGCTTTCTGTCACTGATTCAATCTGGGTGCTGAGCGTGTACTCAGAAGAATGCAGCATCAGAATGGGAGGAAGACTTATTAAGAAGCTGTGAGAGATCGGTGACACCATCCTGCCTGGTGGATGTGAGGAGGACGTAAGCACTTGTTGCCCCCTCCTCTTCGATCCTGGCTGCTTCTGTTTCCAAATGGCGTTTCTGGGACGTCTCAGAAAGAGGGTACCTGGCTCCTTGGCGTTTATTCCCTCTGATCAACCTTCCAGAATAGAATTACAGGGTTAAGTGTCAGCACTTCCTGGCCTGCAGTCTGGCTCCACCTGCCCGCAGCAGGGCTCAGTCTGGTTGAGTGAGGGGTCGGAAGATTGGGGGTTATATCCAATGTGTACCATGCTCCACAGGCGGGGACCGAGCTCCATGCTTGTATTCTCTTACACTCCCTTGGGGAGCAGGAGGTCCATGGCATGCGGGCTTCACTATTGACAGCAGGTGTGGCATTGTTGTGATCGGGGGCGGTTGCACTCTTATGCCGTGACGCCTACTCACACCTCATGTTTGCTGCCCCTGGGTTTCAGATCACACCTACTGTGACCGCCTGGTCCAGGACACACCTTTCTTGACGGGCCATGGGCGCCTAAGTGAGCAGCAGGTGGACAAGATCATCCTGCAGCTGAACCGCTACTACCCACAGATTCTCACCAACAAAGAGGCTGAAAAGGTGCTGCGAAGTCGGGGGTGGGCTGGCCTGGGCTGCGTTTGACTTCCTTTCCTGTCTCCTCGGGCCTCAAGAGAAGCAGGGCTCCTTGGAGGCTGCCAACCTGGCGTGTGGCATTGCGGCTGCCCTTAGACCCGAAGAGCCAGCCTCATCCACGATCCTTTGTCTGCCCATGGGACTGATGGCCCTTCCGAAGTTGCCATGAGTGTGGCGGGCGAGGATACATGCCAACATGTGATAGGCACCGAGGCTCTGGGCCTCAGTTTGCCCATCTGCCAGTGGGAGGGATGGTATCTGCTCACAGATTGTTAGACTAGTAAGCAGGACCACTAAACAGTGCCTCCCAAGTTCACAGTCAATAGACGCGGGCCACGTCGTCTTCCTGTGGGGCTGTGCCCAGTGTCCTCATGGCATTGGAGAGCAATGGCAGTGAGACCTCTTCACACTCGTGTCCACCCAGTGGCCTGGGACTGTCCCACTTGGAGAGGTGGAGGGCCAAAGAGAGACATACATGCCACCCCATCCCCTCACCCCTGCTATCCCTTGTATAGCTCTCCCCTCGGCATCTTCCACCAGGCCAAAATGGGAGGTGCAAGCAGTTGCTTTTGTCCTTGTTGATGCCATGTTTTGCTTTCTCGGGCTGTAAGGTCCCAGTCCTGTGCTGTGGGGCTCAAGGCAGGGGCTCCAAGGTGGAAGAGGCTGTTGGTCCACCCTGGGCCCTCCTTGGTCATTTTGGAGAAGGGCTAGTGACATCTGTGCTCGTAGGGTGGTTGTGACGATTAAGCAGCCCGAGACCCTGCTGTACACTTGCTGAGAGCCACTCTCACATCTCCCACGATGTGCCCCCTTACATGAATGCTAGTGCAGGGGACAAGAGGCCTTTAGGCCCTGAGAGCTGGGTTGTTTGCTGTCCTCGGGCCCCCATCAGGGGACCCTTGTGGAAGGGTCATTTGACCCCCAAAGGGGTCACGCGCGACCCACAGGTTGAGAACGGCTGCCCTAAGAGCCCATGTCCATGATGGGCCTTAGGTTTCAGAGACCCTGGTAGGAAAGCTGGTGAGCACTGCCCCCTACTCGCTTCCCTGCCAACTCACTGTCATGCCAGGCAGGCCAGCTGATGGGCTGAAGGGAGCCACCTTCTGGTCTGTGCAACAGGGCTGGAGGCCAGCTTGGCCTTAAGGTCCAGGCCTACTTCTCAGCTGGGTGGCCCGGAGTGACTCCCTTCATCTCTCCAGCCTCCAGTTTCTCCATCAGAAGAGGGATAAGGACACCACATGCAGGACTCTCTGGGGCCTGGGGCTTAGCACTCTGGATAGGAGATACTTCCTGAACTTAATGAAAGTAGGGCAATCATTTTTTTAAGTAGGTTCATATATCTGAGTATTATAATAGAAATTCTGTTAATGTTCATTGCAAAAATATTTGAAATGTGAACCTCCCCTAGGCGTCCCCTTCCCAGTACACATTGCTTTGCGGCAAGCAGGGACTCCTGGCACACACCTCCCTTGTCCCTGCGTATGTGGCATCTCGGCCAGCAGGCAGCAGTGCAGGACTGCGCGATGCCACCAGGTGGCAGAGTCATCAGAGTCAGGGCCAAGCAAAACATGCGAAGACTCTCTTCACTTCGATTGTGATTCGCTCTTCATCAGCACTTCAATCAGACTCCGGTATCACACACAATAGGGAAGTGTGCTGAAGGCATCCCCTCAGCTCCCCCAGCCCTACCGTCCAGGCTAGAGGGATGGCTACTGGCACTTGAGACGATGCCCCTGCCCAGTGATCCCCTGACGGCCTCCTCCCGCTTCAGTTTCCTGATCATGGAGGGGGCAGTGGTTTCTGCCCCCGCGGTATTTGGCCAGGGAGTGAGTAGCCATGATCCCCAAACCACGTCGCCTAGCTCAGGTACTCCGGGTGCGGAGTGACTGCCTATGAGTGTTAGAGTGTCCCGGGGGTGATGCGTCTGAGACGGGGGACAGACATGGAGAATGGGGGTGACCGACCCCCAGCTCCCAACAGCCCTGCCCTCTACCGGCCCCCCATTGGCTCAACCCTCTCCCTCCAGTTCCGGAACCCCAAGGCAGCTCTGCGCGTCCGGCTGTGCAGCCTCCTGAGTCACCTGCAGCGGAGCGGTGAGCGGGACTGCCAGGAATTCTACCGGGCCCTG
This sequence comes from Nesogale talazaci, assembly GCA_004026705.1. Classification (NCBI taxonomy): domain Eukaryota; kingdom Metazoa; phylum Chordata; class Mammalia; order Afrosoricida; family Tenrecidae; genus Nesogale; species Nesogale talazaci. The sequence continues at coordinate 8,296 of PVJH01010309.1, read as the reverse complement.
TACATCCATGCCCAGCCCCTGCACGGCTGCCTGCCTAGCCGGGACATGCTACGTAAGTCCCTGCGCATCCCCCTGCAGCCCTGGCTCAGCCCTGGACTACCTCTACCAGTCCTGGCAGCTGAAAGCGATGAGGGGTCCTGCGAGGGCCGGGCACGTCACACTCCGAGCCTCCCCCGCCGACTCATCCTCAGAGACCACCGCCGCGGACAGTGTCTCACAGGCCCTCCTGCAAAGAGTGTCCCCTGGATACACGCCCTGAGCCGTCTCTCACGTCCTAATTTCTACATAGAGAATAGTGTAGTATATGTATGTCCTTTCCTCTCATCGCCTCAGGTCATAAGAGCAATCTCAGTCTTTTCCACAGCTGCCTACCGCTCTGGGGGGATGTCCAAATCCCTCTTTACCTTGTCCCCGGGGAAGGCGGGCCCTGGGTGTCTTCCACTGACGTCCCCACGACGCGTGACCATGTCCGTCGGCAGTGGGGTCACTGAGCTAGGGGTCCCCCAGGGCAGTAACTTATGAAGCGGACAGGGCTTGCCAGGCAATCCCCACACCTCCCTTCTCTCCTCCAGGGCTGGGCACCTCCTTTGTGGCCCTGCCCAAGTCCCAAGCCTCTGTGTCCCTCCCTCCCCATGGGCCAAGGTGGACAGCTTCTCCTCTCTGTCCTGTGGCAGGCTCCCCCGTGGACCCTCAGCATGTTAACTGGTGGATGAGTAGGGGAGGTTGGCTATGGGAAGTGACTGCACTGGGCGACAGCTGACACCAGCTCTATGACGTCACTGCTTGGTGGCCCCTTCTGCAGCGCCAGCCTGACCTCCCCTGTTGCCAAGGGCTCATTTTATGTTAGAGCCACTGACTGTTCCAGGGAGGCGAGGTCTCCACACACGTTCCCCTGGGAGATGTCTATAGCACAAACCCTTAGAGAGGAAAGACCAAGGTCACAGGGTCTGTGCGACTGTTGGTCTTCAGCTGCTGTTGTGGGAGGGTCCCCCATCGTGCCGAGGTTCCAGAGCTATTCCTCCAGGCATGTCCCAAGGCCTCTGCTCTGTCCTCCGGGTCGGGGGTGGGGGGTGGGGGGGTAGTGGGGAGGGGTTTTCTGGTCCGGCAACCCTCATGGGGCACACAGACAGGGGTAGCTTGGCTAGGTCGTTCTTTGTGGGAACCCAGGCAGGAAGTGAGCACTCCTGAGGCCGGGCTATGTGGTGCGGTGTGTCACTTCAAGGCCATGGAATTTGCCCTGAGTTTCAGGCCGTGGGAACAAGCTCCTTCCCCGTCAAGTGCAAATCACCTCTGCTTACAGGAAGCGCCTTTCCTGGTTCCCAGGGGCCCTTGAATTGGTCCAGCTTGTTGCTCACCGGTACAACATCCCTCCACTTACTAACTCCCCTCCCTTTCCTAAATAGACACTTGTGAAGGAAGCACTGTTGCCCCAAGGCTGTCCCCTACACCTCAAAGTGCAGGCTATTAAGGCAGCTGTGATGTTAATGCCAGGTGGGCTTCTGGCATGTGCTGGTTGTGCTGCATTGTGTATAATGGACCCTCTTAGGGCCTTCTCAATCACGGGTTTGGGCACAGGAGGAAGTGCTCCTAGACCGAGCACCTGGTCTTGCACCTGGAGACAGCCGGAGCATGGGTTCCGGATTGGGACCACCCACTGCCAGCTGCCTGTGTGCCTGATACTCGCCCACTCGTGGAGACGCAGCTTGGTGCTGTGTGTTCTTGCTTCCCTGGACCCAGCAGTGTTCCGACGTCACACGCCTGTCTCGGGCCTTTGGATGTTCCCTTTGGGCAACGGCTGAGGGTGTGGGGCCCACCATCCCCCCGGCTCACCCTGCAACTAACCTGCTTTGTGATTTTGTTTCTAGAAAACTCAGATGGCACAGATCTAGACAGAGGCACGGAGAGATGGGAGCTGAGTGACAGGGGTAACACCTCCCTCCCACCATCTCTCTGCCTCCTCTCTCTCCCTCGCAGTACCTGACCCCAGCACCAGTTCCTTGTCCAGCTCTCTTCCTAGCTTTCTGTTGATGGACAGACTCCTTCTAAAGTGCTTGCTGACAAGCCTTCCAGGCATTTTCTCAGGCTTGGCATCCCTGCCCTGGCTGCCCTCTCCCCTGCTGCCTGGTCTGGGCTCTGTTGACCCCCAGACATCCTGCTTCCTAGCACAGAGAACACATGCCAGTGCAGCCCAACGCAGCCGCAGGACCCCGACTCATCCAGGCTCTGTTTCTGCAGGACCCCTGGGCTTTCTGGTCTGCCTTAGTGTGGCTGCAGGACTGGCCCTGTTCATGTACTGCTGCCCTCCAGGTGAGTCCTGCCAGGGGCTCCCTCTGCTGGGTCCCTCCAGGTGTCCTCATGACAGACCAGCATGCCCCAGTACTCTGCCCATCGCCCAGCCAAGGAGACTGGTGAGGGGACCCTGGACCGCAGCCCTTCCCACACTGGCTCTGTGTCCGGGTCCTAAGCCCAGCACTGAGAATATTGTGCCCTTGAGGGCTCAGGCCTAGCAACTCTGAGACCCTCACCAGACAGGCCTGTTGCCAATATAGCTGCCCACGTCCCAGGGGGAGACCCATTTCCTCATGGCCAGTCTGGGCAGGATTCCCACCCTTCCTTAGTTTACAGAAGAGAGTTTGCACCCACTGACCCTAGAAGGAGCTTGTACATATGTCTTGGGTACTAGCAGGTGTGGTCTTTCCCAGTCCCTTGCAGGTGGGTGATTGCAGAACTTCCCAGACAGGTGTGAGAGCCATGTTTGTTGGTTGTTGTTTCACTAGGGACCTGCAGGAAGCTCCCAGGGGCTGAAACCCTTCTCAGGCCCAGGCGAGAGGGCGGGTGTCGTTAGTGAAAGCGGGCCTCACACCTTTCTCTTATTGCCTCCTCCGGCGCCAACCGTGCCCTCCAGACCTCAAGGTGCTGCCCAGATCCCGGCGTGTCCTTGGCTTCTCTCCTGTCATCATCGAGAGGCACGTCAGCCGCTATCTGCTCACCTTCCTGGCAGGTGACTTGTGAAGTCCTTGCCATGGCCTCGAACACTGGACCTCTCCAACTGCTCAACCCAGAGGTGCCCACCAACCAACTCCTTGACCTGCTGGAGTCACCCAGCCTGCTGCGACCGTCCTCTGCCAGTCTGCAGCCTACCTGCCCACCCACTGAGTGGATGAGAGTGTTCCTTCCTCGGATGGCTTTGGTGATCATTTCTGTGACTCACTTCGACCTTGCCTTCAGAAGGAACTACATGCTATTAAATGTCTGAGACTCCTCTGTGTCTGCGCCTTATTCTTCCCCTCCAGAGGTTTTCACAGGGATCTGACTCTGGCTACCCTTTGGCCTGACTCTCCCACCCTCTATGTGGGAGCCCAGATTCGTCCCACTACCCCCTTCCCAGGACATCAAGTCTACAGTCCGCTCTAACCACTGTCCCTCTTCACACCGCCCCATGCTAGGGTACCAGCTCTTCCCCACATCCTGTGTTGGGCTCTCATTCACCACACACTTCTGCCCACCTTGCCGCCCCTGAGTCCCATGACCAGCAAGCACCCTCTGGCCTGGGCATTCTAGGTTTGAACACAAGCCTATCTTTCCCTCCCATCTCCCCTGCACCTGATACCCCTTAGCCCCCCATTACTCTCTGTGAACCCAAGAGGATGTTTCCTGTGGTGGGTGGTGAGAAAAAGGAGCCATGAGGTTCCACAACCTCTCAGGAGGCCTTGTGCATGCCAGGCCTGCACCTTCGGCCCACAATGGAAATCAAGGAGAAGGAAGTCACAGTCTGAGGGCCTGCCGCCAGTGAGAGGCAGAAGCTGGACTCCCAAGTAGGTCTGGAATCAAGCCATGTCTGTCTATCGCCCCTCTTCTCCCAACCCTTGCTTTTCTTTACATGTCCCTAGGAAACCACTTGTCTCCCCACCAGTTCCCATTCCAGATCCCCCTTCCCTGGTGACGTGGTCACTGTCATCACCACAGTCAAGCACTGAGTTCCCTTCTCCTCCCCTTCTCACTTCCTCCCCTGGAAAGGAAACCCACACTGAGGCTCATACCCCAGCCCCCTCGGGCAATAGCGGTCATCAGGCCCTGTTGCCAGGATGCTGGTGTTAACCTGGAGCTTGGGACTTGGATGTATATTAACTCTTAAGTCCCAGCGCCTTGGGGCTGAACATGAACAGAAAACCCTGGCCTACTCTTCTGGGAGCATCATGGGTACCCACAGTACCACCTCACCCAAAGAGTTCGCACTCCCTGAAATGATCTGAGATGGGCTCCCTGGCAGAGATTATGAAATACAACTATTGTCCATGCGTTTTGACCAAAGGGGAAACTTGGGGGATAAAACCACCCAAAGGACCTTCTAGAATTTGTCACCTAGAGGTGACAGACGTGACGTGACTTAAGGTCTTTCACACAGGCTCCTCATACTCTGCCTTGCTGCCTAGAGTTGTCGCCCTCAGGCCTGGTTCCCCTCATCCCCTCTCTCTCCTCATGGAGTAACCGCTCTGAGTGACCTGCCAGCCTGGAGCCCCAGGCTCCCATTGTAGAAATATCCCTGTGGATGCGAGGATGGACCTTCAAAGGGAAGCAGGGGTTTGAGAGGCAGGACCTAGACAACAGAGCTGTGACAATAGCAGCGTCTTGGGTCGCTTCCAAGTGCTGGGCAGCAACCCACCAGCCACCACTGCCAGCTCCCACAGGCAGGATGCTGGCTGCCACCCGGGATGGCCTCACTCTGCAGACTGGGAGCCCCAGACCACATGGCAGCCATGAGCAGGGACTCCAATGGATTCCCCGCTACCACAAGCCTTGCTCCACCCCACCTCCCACTCCACTGGCATCCTGACGAGGCTTCTGATGCCCTCCCCCCATGGACTCCCCACTCACCCCTTTCCCATGAGCACCCCCACCCCAAGACAGGTTTTCCTGAGGGACTTGAACATAAGGGCCGGCAAGCCCTTCCTTGGGAATGATGACAGTGTGCCTGGGCTGGTGAGCTCGGTCCTGTCCATCAGCTCATCGCTCCTGCACCCATGGGAGATTTGGGCTCCCATGAGGACAGGGGAAGAAGAGCTGGGGCTGAGCAGAGGGTTCAGACCTGCACAACCAGGTTACCCATCAGCAGGCTCGTGTGCTGCTGACAGCAGTGGTGCCTGCGAAGGATTGTGACTGGGATGCCAGGGGGCCCATACTCATGTCTGTGTGCTGGTGTAACCTGTGGACTGACACCGTGAAGCAGGCTTGTGAGCCACCTGCATGCAGGGCCCTTGCCTGGATCTGAACCCCGCAAGCCTAGCCCAGAACTGTTCTCAGGACTTTCATGAGTGCCTGCACTCAGATGACCACCTCTGACCAACACCCTCCCCCCAAACACACACTCAAAACACACACACACACACACACACCCTCTTAATGGAATGAACCAATCACATTATGAGCTGTGTATCTGACTCTGGGTCTCAGGGAGAAGGATATGGTGACCCTGTGCTTGCTCTCTCTTGCTCTCTCGCTCTGTCCCCCCACCCCCCAGGCCTCCCTCCTGAATGGTGGAGAGGACAGAGCCATAGCGCGGAGCACCGCCTCACCAGGCTCCCTGACAACTGTCATCAGTGTGTGCTGCTCGTCGCAGGGACCTGGGCTGGAGGGACTGTTTAGGTGGAAGCAGACCGACAGGAGCAGGGCAACCCACCTGGGCTGCAGCCTAAGTCCCAAAGTCTGCTTTCTGGTTTCCACCTCAGCAGCTATGTAGGCCAGGGCCCTTGGGTACAGCCTAGATTTCTGGAGACAGGCCAGAGCCCTTCTCTGGAGCTCTTCGCCCATTCATTCCGCACGCTGCCAGCTTCTCCTCACCCCCGGTGTGGTCTCTGTCCTTGATCTGCTCCCTGACTGAAATACCTGGGTGATGGGCCAACGTGGGGTAGGGATCTGCTCCCACATGTTTCATCCTAGCTGTACATCAACTGAAGGTTCCCGTCAGAGGGAAGCAGAAAAGCTGGCTGATGGAAGGTCCTCAGGGCGGTTGCTGAGACTTAATGCCAAGTGGAAATAAATGGCAGCGGAGGCAAGCAGGGCGTGGCGAGGGCACCTTCCCAGGGCCAGCCCTCGCGGGCCTGCAGACCTTGCCTGAGAGGATGCCCCTTCTGCAGATGCCACAGGGCAGTGACTTCCAACCTGTAGTCTGCATCCTGGGGGCTGTGGGACTGGGGCACTCTGTGCTCAGTCTGAGGCTGGTGGGCCTTCTCTGCAATCTACCCACCCTCTTTGTCCCCAACTCACTGAGATCCTGCCCTTGAAGACCTGGAGCTCCAGTTGTCAGTAGGCCCCTCCCTGCCCTCAGCCTCTTACGACCGATCATTGACCGTACCTGAGCTAAGGGGGAGGCCACATCCCCACTCATGAGCAAAGCCTCCGCTACTCAGCCCAGCCTGGCCTCTGATCTGCCCAACTCCCAGCTGGCTGGTAGGCCCCCTTCCCTCTGGGCTGGGAGACTTGTGCATAGCTCAGACTGTGGGTAAGGGCCTGCGTGGGCATGGGTCTAAGCCTCAGCTCATTTCCCTAGCGACTCGGATCCATCGATGTCAGGAATCTGTCAGAGATGTCAGAGATCACATCTCCCCTTCCAGAGGCCCCCTTTGTTCCTGTTAGACCCTCAGGAAGAAGCTTGGGGCTGAGGCTCCTCACAATCTCTCATCCCTGTCACCTGGTCCAAGTCGTTTGTGCTGTGCATCCACACCCAGGACTTGGAATAGTCCTCACCAACTGACCTCACCTGTTCATCCTTCAGGTCTTGGAGAAATGCTACCTCCTCCAAGAAGTCTTTTTAGCTAAAGGGACCAGACACCCCACTTTTTAACAATTTAACAACATCCCGCAGATTTTGAAAGACGCTACTTTTTTTTGGGGGGGGGGCATCACTGCTGTCCGGTGGTGGGAGTAGGAGGCCCAGCCCCACTGCTGGAATTGAACCTCCATCCCAGTGGGCTGCAGTCCCGCGCACAACCACGACGCCACCGGGGCTCAGCCCCCCGCAGATTTTAAAATTAAAATAAATATATTATAATACTATTTTTGCATTCTATGAAAATTTTTGTAGCTCCACATATACCAAATTTTTAATCAAGAACAACCCCCCCCACACCCCCGATCAATGGTGTCCCACTTAAAATCTGGTCACTTTATCTTTGGCACTCCAACAGGAACATATTTTTCCCTGTCCTCCCTGCCCCTGGCTGCAGCAGGGCCTGGGCTTCCACCGCATCCTATTTCCAGAGCTGGACGGGCTGGCAGGGCTGCTGGGAGGTGAGGAGCTCCCCGCTTCTATGAAGGATGTCACGCATTGACTGTCCATAGCTCAGAGGCCGAGGGAGGGGCCGGAGGACAGACCTGGGAGGTTGGCCTTGACCTCCAGGCCTAGAGAGACAGCTGCATCTTGCATAACTCAAGGTTCCCCTCCTGGGACAGGAAACAAATATGTTGACTCTGCAGGACTTGAGGTTCTGAATTTGGGGGCTGGGGCACGGGTGCTGACACTACTGAAAACTGGGTCACTTCCAGTTTCCATTGGGTCACAGACTTGGCAGGCCAGTGCCAATGGAACTTAAAGATAATGGAATCATTTGATGAACCTTTTAAAGGCCCCTCATACATGGAAGAGAACCCACAGCCACTGACTGCCCTTCTCACGTAGGTCATCATGCCCGCAGGCAGAGAGTCGGCCAGGGCCAGGCTTGACTTGCCCCACCACCTGCTTACAGAGAGTAAATGGATACACTGTTCTGTCCCCGTAGAGGGACAGGGACATGTGCAGGGCCTCCAGTTTCTGGACCTGACTCTCAATTTCATGAGCAGAGGTGCATGGCAGACAGGTATAGAGAGCTGTCAACCATCTGCAAGCCTAGGGGGCAGGGTGGTGCCCTCACCCTCACAGGAACAGTGAGGTTCGTCTCCGTGTCAGTGGGCCCAATAGAGCTACCGCAGAGGCAGCTTCAGGTCTCTGAAGGGGGTGGGGGGAATGGGGGTGGGGAGGACCTGCAGCTGCCCTGCAGTCTAGCTGAGTGTTTCCTTGAGATGAATGGAGAAAAGATGGAGAACACGCAGCAATTCAGGGCCCTGAGTTTGAGCAGTGACGGGATGAAGAAATGGGAACGGCACATCATTTACAAAGGGCTCCTCAAACTTTTTAAACAGGGGGCCAGTTCACTGTCCCTCAGACCATTGGTGGGCCGGACTATAGTTAAACAACAACAACAACAAAACTATGAACAAATTCACTGCAGGCCCAGGATGAGTCGGCTGCTAAGCAGGACAG